>JAAEAF010014462.1:0-189625 GCA_011037195.1 Triatoma infestans | reverse complement strand
TTATAAAGTTTAGATCCCCCCCCCCATTTTTGTATCTTGAAGTCAACTAGCAATCAAGTAAAAATTTTATATTAGAACAGAATTAGTCAACTAATAACTGTGTAAACGGGTGAAATCCTTTAAATATCTGGGTTCAGTTTTGGAAGAAGCGAGAGGATGTGAAGAAGAAATTGAAAAGAGAAGTGAACAGGCCCCCGCAATGCAGGAATAATGCTTCACCCAGTGCTGTGGAATAATAAGTCCTTATCCAAGGAGAATAAGAGAGAAGAGTTGTTTTAAACTTGGTAAACTGCATACATCACTTTGATTTGCAACATTATCCTGGATACGTTGGTTTTAGGGGAAGGGGGTTCTGAGGAATCTACGAGGCTAGATTTCAAATGATATGGTTATTCAATATTACTTGCGCTCTCTTCTGGACTGCAATATAATCACTTCTACTATCTCCTCTCCATTTCTCTATTTATGTTAAGACAAATGAGTAAATTTTGAAGTTTAAAGATGAAAAAGTCATTTTATAATATAATTATAATTGTATGGAACAATAAGAGAATGTCGTTCAAGTGTTTCCACAACAGATATTTATAGATTTATTTCATGATTATAAAAATTAATCAGCTGTTTTTAATAACAACAAAACTAAACATATGTTTGATTTTTATAATATTCAAACATCTGTTAGTATACGGCTGGTCATGTGGGAGGAAGTTGGAGTGAAAGAGTGGGGGGATAAGAGATATAAATACATAAAAAGACCTGCCATGGTAGTTACATTCTCCACTGACCTCAATAAAGTTAAGGTCACTAAGTAAACAACACTTCATCACAACAGTCATGTTGTTCAATTCAGCAATAACAACAACAACAATACACCACCATCACCAAGGCCTTGGATTTTGCACACTTGTCTTTTATAAAGCAATATTAATAAATAAATAAAATGAACTTTACGAGTAAGTGTGGCATTGTAAGTTATATATATTTGGCTGGGGGAGGGGAGGCATTGTACAATCTGGGAGTTTATCCATCGTGGCATGTTTATTTTGATTACTTCTTAGTGGTTTCAGATCCTCTCTTCCGACAGTTTCAGCCCGCCCTTCCAATTTCAATCTCGATTTCCTTCCACTTCATCGTTTGTCCTCAACTCTAGACTGGTCGAGCCGGCAAATGACTGTGCTACTTGGTTCCATCATACAGTATATACAGGGTGCGTCAAAAAAATGTATACACACTTTGAACTGTCATAGACAATTGATTTCCCGTTCTACAAGGTTAAATTTCTGTGAAATTCTGTGAATCCTCACGCCGCTGGATTTCTTCTTATGAGGCACAGTTAAAGATGAGGTGTACAAACGTAAACCACGTAACCTGGACACACTGTGGAATGAGATTCAGGCGGTGTGCGCAGAAATCTCACTGGACACTTTGGTACGATGTACGGAATCAGTGTTGACTCGTACTCAGAAATGTATTGATGCTGAAGGCCACCAGTTTGAACGTTACTCACATTAATCACATTTATTTTTCCAATTGGACATTAAGCTTTCCATTTCCAGAAATTTAGCATTGTAGACCGGGAAATAAATTGTCTATGACAGTTCAAAGTGTGTATACATTTTTTTGACGCACCCTGTATAGACCAAACTATCTTAACTAGTTCTGTTACTTCTATGGCGGACATTACTTGGATGAGTTTCACGTTTCGGACTGAGGGAATAATGTAGATCGCGTCCTCGCCATGCCTCTTGATAACACGAAAGTAAACTTCTTTACACTCGTGGCTAAATGATCTACACAGTTCCCCAAGCCTCTACAAACCAATGGTTGAAAGGGTGTTGTGTAAAACTGGAAAAGCAATAATAGACGATGAAAAGTTACTTGTATTGGGCTGCAAGACAGGAAATAGAACAACAGCCGCCTCCTCCGGTCTCCAAACTCTTGTGTTTTATCCAAAGAAACCACATCTCCAAAACATGAATCATTCAGTGATTTATGTTGAACGTTGTTACTATTATGTAGAATTGTTGAAACTAATTTTGAGAAAATCGTGAAAAACTGAAGAAAAGAATCCATAATACTTATGGTTGGCGTATTTTGACTGACACCTTCCTGTCGGATGCACTGGTGACACCTGGACCGAATACAAAGTGATTTCCTTTTGTGTAATATTTTGTTCACTTCTTCACGTTTTCTTTATCCAGGGGATCTCAAGACAATTATTTTCAATAAAACTGTAGTGCAGGCAACAAAAAAAAAATTCAAGTTATTGTATTTTAATTACGTATTATTTGGCCTTTTTTAATTTTTTTTTTTTTTTGTTCCAGTTGGCAGCAAAGCGTATCAAAATGTATACGATGGTTATGTCCTGTGGACTGAGAGAGGATGGGTTATTTACCTTTGTCCAGCGCCAAGCTAACGGACTATACACGTTACCTTGTTGGCTACCTGATACATTCTATTCCCTAACTTTATATTAAAATTGTACAAAGAAAAGTATAGAAATTTTAATTCTACTCTTACGTCTTTCTACTTATTGAAGTAAAATTCGTACGAATTTCAAAAAATTTTATCAAATTTAAATTGGTGAATTTTTGCTTAAACTTCGGAATAAAGCAGTTAGCAGGTCTTACTTATATAGATGTCGCCATAGCTCTCATCCCTTTCAAAAAATCCCCCTCCCCCCTTAAAAACATCAATTTCCATGAAAAAATCTTTCAAATAAAGGCGCAAATGGAACGACATAATTTTAACATATGCGTTAAAATGTTGTCCACTTGTCTTGGAATGGGACGCCAGATAGAACTAAAAAAAATCAAAATGATACCAAACTTAATTTTTACAAGGATTCCAAAAATGTAATTTTTGTTTTTTAAGCTGCAGAAATATGAGATTTAGATGCCAACTTATTTATTTTAAACTAAACCACATATCCCCACATAACATATTCCACATATACACATATTCCACATATACTTATCTCTAATTCGTAGAGTAAGAAGTAGTATTGCAACCGTGACTAAATTATATTTAAAAATTCCACAACCGCAAGTACGACATTTACGGAATTTTTTACTTTTCTGTGATTTTCTCTGAAATGGCTCCAACAATTTTCTTAAAACTTGTCAATTACATACAGTAAGAGCTGCAATTTTTTTTCTTTAAATTATTTCTCGAAAAATATGAAAAATTTGCCACATTCGTAATAATTTCTCAGTAGCAAAAATGTGAAAAAAAAAAAAAATTCATTTAGTCAAGTAGCGGTTAACCAATGGTTAATCGATGGTGGTACCAAAACGGAATATCAAGTTTCAGTTTCCGGTGATTATTTGTCTTTGATATATTTTGTTCACACAAAAAGGCAGAGTCTGAGAGAAAGGGAGAGAGAGAGAGACAATTCGCCAAAAACCTGTTCCTTACCAAAAGAGCATCTCTCAAATATATATTTCCGGTATAAGAAACGTGTGAAAGCAGGTTCACTTTGTCATCATTGAATTGTCCTAAATATATGATAAGTTCTTACAGAAAACATTAGTTAAGTTGTTCTCACCAGACTTTTCAATATTTTTTTTGTAAATACCCATGGCCCACATTTGTTAAAAGAACGAACGATTGGATGAAGAACGAATTTCGTCTCAAAAACGAAATATTCCAAACAAATATTTGATAAAAATTTCTCACAATCACTAGCGAAGTTCACGACAAAAGTTACATAATATACAGAATCGATTCCAAGTTAAAACAAATTTAAAATAATAGAAAGCTTGTAAAGTGTTCCTTCCAACGAATTCTTTACTTTATTATTTGTATGCAAAACATATTTAAATCATACACTGAATACGAAATGTTGAAAAGCCTTGAACTTTAAGGCTAAGTTCACCAAGTTTTTACGTAAAGTAATCCACCAGTCACTAGCTCAGTTTTCTGCTGTTTTCTCTAAAAGGGCTCCAATGGGCTTTCTTCAAACTAAGTATGTGAACTACACATATAATGAACTACAACTTTTATTTGAAACATTTCACTTGGTAAAGTCATTAAGGGGTCTCTTGGAACGGGGTGGAGTTTGTTTAAAGTGCCATCTAAATTGATTATACAATTCTACCATCTGAACAAAATAATTAGAAATAAATAGATTGCCAAAATCCCGAGTTGTAAGAAATCTACTATCCCGGAATTGCGTTTTTACTAAACATTTTTTTTTTTAGTTTTTGCGATTTTCTCCATAGAAACATCGACAAATTTTATTAAATTTGGCATACTAAAAGTCTGTAAACTGCGGTAAGAGAAAGTGTTTCACATCAGATTATTTTGTTTTTATGTTCTGCACCGAAAATAAATTGTTAACAAGAAATATGTACTCCAGAACTCAACAATAACAGATTCTTAAAAAAGTGTCATTGACACTTACAAAACAAAAACAAAAATTTATCATTGTCAATTGGCAAGACTGACGTAAACTAATTAACAAGTTAGTGGCCTTAATGTGGGGTATCGTAAAATTCTAAATCATATTGTTATGAATGACTATAGTTTATTTTACAAAATTCATTCATGATGAGGAGCCAGAACTTTCCAACACCTTAGAGAAATTTTGTGCGCTCGGTGGAATGTGTGAAAAAAAATGTTTCATACAATTTCAAACTATATAATATCTAAACAATATCTGGGGGTGTGAAACATTCACACACACACACCCACTCTTCTAAATATAATGATATATAAAATGACAAATTTTTTATAAACTTCAAATTTCACTCGTTTGTTGTGCACACGTAAATATAGAGATGGTGGGGAAGGTAAGTACCAACCTATCCAGACCAGGCAGCTAGAGAAGTGATTATACTGTAGGTCACATTATATGGAACCGACGTCACACACCGACGTCTAACATATGGAATTTAACGCCACAAAATCTCCAGAACTACTATCTAAAAATCAATTTTTGGGAAAAATATTTCAAATAAAAATAATACGTTTATATGAGTGCAGCTAACAATCTAACTTTAAATGACATCGTTATAATAGTTTTCGTGAAAATTCCAAAAAACTCAAAAACGTTTTGTGAAAAGAAGCACTTCCGGTTAACCGATTTTCTTCAAATTTAGAACTCTATCAATACTTGTAATGTATATTAATATTATGTAACTGGTAAAACTATACATTGTAATGAAGTGGTACTATAGAGGAAAGTATCCGTTCCCCCACTACTCATCAAAAAATCAATTTTCCCGGGAAAATGTTTCAAATAAAAGTCATAGATATTTATGTATGTAGATAGTATACGATGTTTAAAGCACATCGTTAGAGCTTGCTCTCGAAAAAATCTAGAGAAGCTGGGAAAAAAAAAATCCAGTAAAGCCGTACTTCCGGTTGATGGTTTTGCCCTAAGTCTTCGTATCTTGTTGATGTGGTGGTGGTAACGGAATATCAAGTTTGAGCTTCCTACGACTTTTCATTTTTGAAATATTGTGTTAACTAACATACATACACACACCTGTGCGCGAACGCACACATACAGATCGCTAAAAACATTTGTTTCGTATTTAGGGGACCATAATATGTATTTCTAGTGAAAACTCCATTTTGAAAACCAGGCGCGATCGCAATACTTCCTCTTACTAGTGTGGTGTGATACACTCACACGACTTTCCCTTACTGCAGTCCACACACAGATTTAAGTGGCAAAGTTTCTTCAAACTTAATATTTGCTTATCATCAACTTTATTGGCGATGTAAAACTTAATAAAATGTCTCATTGAGAAAATCATACACTCTCCCTCTCCCTTCCAGTACTTTAAATGAACTTTCTCGAAAACAAGTTCCAAATAAATGCGAAACATCTCTGTATTCATAGTTACTGTAACAAATTTAATGAAATCCGTCGGGTGTTTTTATGGTTGAAATAGTAGAAAAGTGAAATAACAGTAGTAAAAATGCACTCTCGAGTTCGACCAATTTTCTTTAAACTCAAAATTTTCCCGAAATAATTCTAATTAAGATTATTTAGATGATAGAATAGTTTAACAAACTAAAATAGCACTTTAGAAGAAAACATAACCCCACATCGCCACCAAAAGACCCGTTTAAATAATTTTCCCATTAAAAAAAGTGTCAAATAAAAGTTGTAAGTATGTGTAGTTACACACATAGTTTAAAGAAAACCGTTGGAACCGTATTCGAGAAAATCGCAAAAAACGGAAAAAATCCATTGGGTAAGGTGATACTTCCGGTTGAGGGATTTTGACAGGTAAGTTCCTGTCTGATCCCAAATAGAATGCCAAATATGAACGTTCTGCAATTTTTGTTTTGGAGATATTATGTTCACGCAAACGTAGACCATTCGCTAAAGAATATATTTCCGGCGGAAACTCTAGTTCCAAAATTAAAATTTTCTAAAATAAATTGAGAAGTGGAAAAGAGGTTACTGATGTACAGGTTAGCTGTCAAATCTGAAACGAGTGTTTTTTAAAATTTATATTAAAATAAAATAAATTTGCGAATGACTCACCATCTATATCAGTGATTTCTGTAGTAGTATTTGTATCTAACAAGATCCATTCGTCCAAAGATGTTGGACTACCGCGGCTGTTATTATAACAGTCACTTGGAGGTAATCTATTATTTTCAATTAGCTTATTATTAAAGCAAGTTGACATGGTAACCAAACACAATGCACTAATGAAAAACACAACAATACAGTTATGATGAAAATATCTCGTAAAGTAAACAACTGATAAAAAAAAAAGAAACAACAAGCTACTTGAGGCACATCTTATTTATTTTTGGAAACAAAGAAAAAAAATAAATAAAAGAAGATAGAGGGAAGGAGATATGACGAACGACAAGTAACACAGACCATAAATAGAGAGGAGTAAACATGTACGAAAGTAAACAGTGACAATGACGGGAAGCCAATGAAGGGTATCTTACAAGAGAACCTACTCATCAAAGAATACATATATATGTATATTAAAAGTGGGGATGAATGCAAAGAAGAAGAAAGGGGTTTACGTGAACCATTTCACGTACACACAACTCTACAAACATAACTAGTACTACGTGACGTTCCTGATGAGGTGCATTATTAACTTAAGCAGAAATGTCCGAACAAAATAAATGGAGTTTTAATTGGGGATATGAAAGTATAAAGGCTATATATATGTTACGTAATTTGTTTTAAACGACACGCTTTGCTGCATATCTAACTTTGTCAACTCTTTATTATTTTTAGATAGACTGTACAAGTAAATCAAATTTAAAAAGGTAATTTATAAAATAAACTTGAAACTCTGACTGTACATGATTTTTTTTTTCTTACTTTCTCTCACTGCTATAAGAGGAAGTAATATAACTATCGTAACAAATTTTTGAAGATCAAATTTCAAATTCGAATGTCAAATGTAAACTTTCTACAATTTTTCGTTTTTGAGCTACGGCTGTAAACATAGACACACGCGCACACATTGATGATTTTCTAAAAAAACACTATTTTGGACTAAGGAGAACTCAGAATGTGTACTTCCGGTGAAAACCCGATAGCGAATATTTGACACGATTACAACACTTCCTCTAACAGCAGTTAGAGAAAGTAAAAAATGACTCTTCTTTAATTAGTTCTTTAGTTTTTACTTTCTCTTACTCCTAGTAACAAACAGGAAGTACTGTAATCGTGTCAAATTTTCGCTATCGAGTTTTCACCGGAAATATCCGTTTTGAGGTCCCCTGAGTCCAAAATAGTGGTTTTTGGCAAATAGTGTGCGTGTATATATATACATATATGTGTGTGTGTATATATTAGCTCAAAAACGAAGAATCGTAGAAAGTTCAATCTTGATATTCCGTTTAGGTATCACCATGGGGTTCAACAGTAGGTCATCTGTCAAAATTCCTCAACCAGTCGTACCACTTCACTGAAATACCAATTTTTTTACTTTCTTGCGATTTCCACCAAAATGGCTGGGACGATTTTCTTCAAATCTGGTATACCAGCTACACATACAAAAATCTACAACTTTTATTTATAACATTTATCTGAAAAAATTCATTTAAGGGCACTTTAGAGAGTGGAGTAGGGTTAGGTTTTCCTCTAAAGTGCTATTTCAGTTTATTATACAATTCTAACATCCAAACAAATTTAATAATTAGAAATAAATAGATGACCAAAATTCCGAGTTTCAGGAAAATTTGTTAACCGGAGGTGCGCTTTTACTGATTTTTTTTTTTTTTCAGTTTTCGACGAATTTTCCACTAATTCCGTCGAATTTCATTAAATTTGGCATATTAACTATAAAATTTGTCAATTACAATTTTGAAAAGCGGAGTAAGAAGTGAGAGTAAACTGAATT
Source organism: Triatoma infestans (assembly GCA_011037195.1). Classification (NCBI taxonomy): domain Eukaryota; kingdom Metazoa; phylum Arthropoda; class Insecta; order Hemiptera; family Reduviidae; genus Triatoma; species Triatoma infestans. The sequence continues at coordinate 181,283 of JAAEAF010014462.1, read as the reverse complement.
CACACCAGAATTTTTTTTTTGAGATTCAAATACAGCTGCGAGGTAAAAAGTTTATTTACTTTTGATTAGTAGAAAGTTCCAAACCTCTTTGAAGTTTAACCACCTTTACTTTAAAACTGAAAATTGTTATATTATGTGTAATGTTCGTTAATTATTTCCAAATCTAGAAATAAACAAAATCCATATCTAGTTTAGATAAACAAAACTTTTAAAACCTAATATGTATGCATTGTGCTATATTTTTAAATCTTTATTATTTAAAGTTATTAGAGTTTTTAGTTTCATACAATTTCGCATGAACAAAGAATAGTTCCGCTTTTTTTATTTACAAAAAAAAATAATAAACGCTACATTTTGAACGCCTAGATAGCGCTACACACGGACTATATTGTAAAAAATATGCATGACGAAATAATAGTTACAAGAAAAAAGAAGTATAACATAACGGAATTACTACTGAATGTGCTGAGTTTTTGTTCAATTATTGTTGCGATTATAACGTACTTCTTAGAGTGGGGAATCGAAAATCATACGGTTTTTTCCCCCGTACTTTTTGTCTTTATCCTGTGAAATTTGCTGAATAAACATTCAGCAAAACAAAAAAATCTAGTTTCAAACACTTACAAGACTTTATCGAATTATAAATAGTTATTTATAAATTATAAAATGGACAAGAAATATTCACTAAACTTGGAAAACAAATTTCTCAGTTGTCTTGACATAAATATAGAGATGGTGTGAGGAAGTACAATGTCGACTTGACAAGTAAAAACAGAATACTGTTTTTACAGAATACACTGTAATCCAGAAGAGACCGCCAAAACATTACACATAATCAAATAGTATTTTAAAATGTAATCTGTGCAGTTAGCGTCCCAAGTTCTGTGCGAATCGTTACAGCCGCTAACTGAGGAAATTACAACAAAAAATCGGAAAACCGGTAAAGTCACATTTCCGGTAAACCGAAATTTCGTCAAATTTGGAATTCTACCAATACTTCTGATATGTATTAATATTATTTATATAGATATTGTATTGACTGTGGTACTTTAGAAGAAACCTTAACAGATAAGTGTTCTCTCAGAAACCACCACTCACCAACCCCCCGGTCCAAATCAATAATGCCCAGGAAAATGTTTTTTTTTAAATAAAAATACTGACAGGAAGTAGGTATACGCAATTTCAAGAAAATCGCGAAAACTGAATAAAAAAACTTTCATTATAGTTGCACTTTCAGAATTTGAACGCCCTGTGACTTAATTTTTTTTTTAAGATATTTTGTTTTCTCTCTCTCTCTCTCACACACACACACACACACACACACACACACATATTACTAGGAGTAAAAGAAAGTAAACAAAAAGAACTTTTATTTGAGATGTTTGCCAGGAAGCTGAAACGTTTAAGCTTCAGTTTATGCCATGTTTGTCTGTACCATCAATTGTTGAGATTTAAGGAAAACGGAACTTTTTTTTTTATAAAAATCCCGATTTTCCAGATATTATATCAATGAGAGCTGTGAATAGTACAATAATAGAAAGCCGTGGGGAGTCTTGCACATCAGATTTTCTCTATAAGTGTGTAGAGGGCAACATACTTTCTGACAAAAAAAACAAGTCAACCGGAAGTGTCACATTACTGAATTTTTGGCTTCACCAATTTTTCTTAAACTTGGTATTGTAATGGCAGCAGAATGAGGGTGGGAGGGGAATGGTCAATTTACACACTACCTCACTGCTGGCACTTCAACACCATTATATATTTCTACGATTTACTTATAAAAGAGAGAAGACTGTATAGGGGGCGAGAGTACCGAGCGACGAGTGATGATGTCTGCTGGTAGCTTGATGAATGTAGCATGTAGATGGAGTAGCGTTGGTTGGTATGGGCCGTTTCAAGAGTGATGATACTAGTTGGAAACTCTTGCTTGTTCCAACAGTGGTCAGCTATTGGGGCTCTAACTTGGTGGAACTTTCAAATGTTCCAGTTCGATGTAGCGACTGATCTTCACTCTTTACACTTTATCTGGTGACTGAGTGATCCTCTTCAAAGTTGATTTGTTGATTGAATGTTAAGCCCTTCAAATGATCACCTTCTATCAATTTCTCCTTACTGCTGCTAGACCGTGGCGTGCTTATCACACGTAACTTTGGTTCCATTAACTTTGGATTTAAAGTCAATGTTAAAAATTCAGAATTAGAAAAAAACATTATCAGAGAAAAAAAGTTGCATTTAAGAGAAAAAGTTTAGAAGTTGATACAATTTGCATGAAAAAGGCTCCAATGCAATTGAATACTAATCACGTGAACAAGCAATGTTCAACAATCCCTCCCTATCATAAAGTGGCAGAAACAATAAAAATAAAAAAAGTCACACCATCCGATCGATGGCTAGAGTTGGAGAATCCGCCACACAAGGGGACCATAAGTGAACAACTTTTTATTATAGCGAGGGGGGGGGGGACAGAGAGAATTAGTGGAGAGGCAGGAGGGACTTACAAGGGGGAGAACACTGCACACAGTGTTGCCCCAGTGTTGCTAAAAAACCTGTTGGACACAACACAGCACACAGACCAGCTGGGCTGGTAAGCAGTGTATGTGTGTCTGTGATGTAATACCACAGCAAACCCGCGCACTCTACTAAGGGAGACTGATCTGGTATAACCACTCACAATATAAGCTGGCTGTTTCTTTGGTTAAATATGAGTAAAATGGCCCAAAATAAAGAAGTAATTACAAAACTAGCAAAGAATGTTGAACTAGGTTAAATTACTAAGAATGCATTACAAAAAAAAGGCAATCATGAATTATTAAAAAAACCTCTACAGCAGGTATACATCATAAAGCAGGTTACATTGTAAAAAAAAAAAAAAAAAATAGTAATATATAATGCAAAATAGGTAAAAAAAATATGTTTATCTTTTTTAAAAGAAATCAGCTGTTCGCTAGCAATCCTAAATATAAGCCTTTCTTATCAAATGTTTAAATTAGATTGGCAACCTTCAGCATTACATAAAGGACAATGTGAAGATAAAATCTTGCAAGTAATTTCCCCAGGGGATCATTATTTATTTGTACTTTTAAATAAATGTAATAATTTTGTAATTAAAAAAAAATAAACGTTGTGAAACACTCAATTTGTTAGGGTGTTTTTTGTTACCTTTAATGTTTTATATCCGGTGGGGGGGGGGGCTAAACTTAAAAAAAAAAAAATTGGGGGGGGAGTAGCGTTACATTCCAAACTTCCTCATTAACATCAAGATTTTTCTCCGAAAAAAATTTACAAAGTAATAATTCTGTCTGTAAATGGTCTTTAAACACAATAACTCGAAGCTCACTCCTCCTCCTCTCTAAAATGACCCTTAAATGAATTTTCTCAGAAAAAAAAATCGTATTTTTCGAGAAAATCCCCCCCCCATCAAAAACCTATATTGTAAACTTACACTTCCGGTTGACCGATTTGCTTCAAATTTGAAATTCAATCAATGCTTCTAATATGTATTAATATTTATATAGGTGATAAAACCATATAATTTTATAGTGAAGGGGATTGGGTGGTCTGCGCCCCCCCCAGAACCACCAAAAAATAAATTTTCTTAAAAAAATGTTTCAAATAAAAGTAACAGGTATTTCTGTGCGTAAATAGTATTAGCAAGTTTTAAAAAAATCGTTAAAACCGTTTTGGAGAAAATCACGAATAAAAATTGAAGAAAAAAAAATTTAGTAAAGTCAAACATCCGGTTGATGGATTTTGCAGAAAACTTTCGAGCCTGATGCGGTGGTAGTACCAAGCTTGCGCTTCCTGCGACTTTTCGTTTATTGATAATATAATCTGTTAAAAAACACACACACTTCTTAACTCTTACGCAGTAATAGAAAGTAAAAATGGCAAATAAAGGGGAAAAGAATGTACCGTAATTTGCATTTTTATGGTTAAACTTTTATACGTAACGTTAGCAATCGAGCATTGCAGTAAACGATTTGTTTAAAAAGAAGGTAGACAAGAATCCTTGAAAGTTTTGACATTTTCAATTATATTAAAAAAATAAACCACAAGAACTGCCTAAAAATTACAAAAACTGTCAATTTCAGCGTAGTGCGCTTTTTAAAAAAATGCAAAAAAAAGCAAATTACGCTGTAAAAAATTACGTTCAAACTTCAACAGCGGAGCAAGCGCAAGTGCAGTCCATACAACCATGATCAATCGATGCTGTAAGGGTCGAATAGATTGTGAAAAATTTAAAACCTATTTTATTTGTTTCAATTTCATCTGGGTAAAGTTTATTTGAAAATAAAAAATTAAATGTTTAATGGACAATAGAGATCGTTTTGTGTGCAGATGTTTTCTAAAAAATAAATAAAGACACCAGGTGTTTTGCAAATAAATAAACAAGGCCGCCGTAGAATATTCCAGCCATATTTGTTTATTAACAAAAAAAAAAACACTGCAATTATTAAACGAAAAATGGACCAAAATTATCAAATTTTAATAAAATTTAACTGAAATTTTCAAATGAAGAAAACTGTTTTGTTGAAAGTTTAAAGTGTCATTTTTTTAAAAATGAACATCTTGCAAAAGCTGGGAAATCTGGGCTTTATTTAATTATACCGCATTTAATCTTAATTTGTATCTGCAACTTGATTTTGCGCATAACTTTAGCTTATTCATTTTAGAATTCAACATACTCGACTTTAAAATCAATACAGATTAACTGAACACCCAAAGAATTGTTAAATAGACGTCATTTATTGTAAAAACGGATAAGCAATTTTTTTTAACATCATGCAATAAGAAAATCCAAAAAACAAAATGAAAAATACGTACCACCTAGGCCTTCCTCTGGAATTGATGTTGGTGTAGTTGTCATTACGATAAAAACATTCACTGACCCGTAAAAAACTTGAAAATTAACAAAAAATATAAATAAATAATAAAATCAGAGAAATTACTCTCTGATCTCTATTGTATAAAATGCTTAAAACTGCCCAGTCGGGTGGCTACTGTTGATCGTTTTGTTTTGGTTAGGTTTCTACACACATACACAACAGAAACAGAATGTAAAGTATTTGTTGTTGTTTATCTCTGTCCGTATTGGCCAGTTTCAATGTCATCCTATTTGCTATTGGCCAATGAACAATTTCGTGGAGAATTTTTAATATTTTTTTAATAATAAAAATTGTATTTCAACTATTTCAATACATTTTTTATATTGTTTATTATTATTTTAAATAATGTATTTAAAAGTTTTGCGAAACATATATTTTATATGTGTTAATTTATAATTCAAGATTTAGTTACTTTGATGGCCTACTAGAGTGCAGCACCTACAAGGGTATATGGCAGACTCTATCTCAATTTTCACTTAATAAAACAAAACTTGTTAATTTATTTCGAGTACATATTACATGTCAAAATAACGTAATTGTATGATAATTAAATTGTATTAATTTTACAAAATACTTTGTCATCACAATAAATACTGATTAATTTTGCTCTCAAAGACATAGGACAGTTCAGATGAAGCATTTTGATTTTTAACAGTTTTTTAGATCATTCTTACTTTCTCTTACTCGGACAGAGTAAGAGGAAGTATTTTCTTTCTTATCTTGTTACTTTGGAATTATTCATTCATTTTCACTGAATTTTCTTTGTACGTTTTAATAGATGACCGGTTTCAATGTCATTCTGTTTACTATTGGCCAATGTATAATTTCTTTACTAAATAAACTGTTCTTTCAGTGGAAAAAACTGAAAAATCCAATCACTAAAACAGAATTTCCGCTTATTTTCGATATTATGTAGATCTTCGATATTGAGATCAATCTAAATGAAATAAAATTACTTCCGAACAGGGTAGAAAAGTGTACAAATTTGACCTATATTTTTAGTATTTTTCAACTTTGCTAATAAAATCTTTATCCATGAAGCTGAAGATACGTTAAATAATTTACTTTCACAAACTAGTATTTGATTAAAATTAATGTATTCTTATTATAAATTTAAAAAATATATTTCTATCTAACTATGGGCATTAATATTACTATCATTATTAACAATTTCAATCGGCTCCCTTTTAGTTTCGTCCCTGATTTCCCATCTTCTTAGTTCGTCATTACCACAAACGTAACGATTACCTGAATACTATAACCACGCAAATTTATGATATGGTCAACATCTATAGACATTGGTGCCGGAGCCTTCTCAGTGCACTGCCGGCCTCCGGACAGTGTTCTCTCATTACAGACAACACTGTCCATCACAGGACAGTGAGCTGTAAAGTCTCCTAGGAAGAGAAAATCTAAAGGCAGCACGGCTGGATTCAAACCCGGGATCTCCGCATTACTAGTCCAGCGCGCTACCACTGAGCTAATCCCTTCCCTTGATTGGTTACTGTTAAGAGGCCAACAGTTGCCTCAGTATGGATATAATATTTTATAAAAAAAAGTCAATTATTTAATAAAATAAAAAATAACTCCTGCCAACTGAGAACTCGGGCTACACAACTACAATGATAATCTGTATCGCTTTAATAAAAAAAGACAAGATTCCTCGATAGACTACTCCTGCCTTCTGTTAGCGGCGTAATGAACTATCGTTTAATGATAAACATAAATTCTTTGTTTTTATTAAAATAAACAAATATAAAGGGTCTATTGGGACAATAAAATTATTTAATTACAAAAATACCACCACAACTATTATTTAAATAAATCAAGAAGTCAGATAAATATGAAAAAGTTTGATTTCTATAACATGCGATATTTTCCTAATTCGGTAACAGTTCGCTAGTAATAGTAACAGCTTAAAATTTCCAAAAATGATTATTATTTGCAAAAATTATTACATTTTTGTATACTAAATACTATTACCTTTGAGATGTAATCATATTGAAATCGATAGTTTACTTGGTATTTTTTATTTTAATATTTTTCCAGTTCTCTCCTATCGTAAGCTAGGTTAACCGATTCTTACTTGATATACTCACATACATGTGTGTTTACTTATTGCTTCTTAGCCTTTTGGCTAAGATAAAAGTGTAGTATCTGTTCTTATCATTTTCCTATCTGGTACGGTTTCCATAGGAGACCCAGTAGGTTAAACTGATTTTTGGTAAATGATGGAGTGCTTGGAGCTTGCTCCACCTCTGTCGCGGGTTGACCCGGTATTGCAGTACCCACGGGAACGGCCCACTCAATTTCACAGCATATAAACTTAAAAGTGGTGAGAAGAAAAATAAAACTTGGAACAGTTTTCGTAGATTCGGGAGTTAGTCAGTGCTATTTGTATTATGGTCAGTATTAAAGGGGTTATGTCACCCATTAATGTAAATAAATAATTTTTTTAAATTTTATTATTATGGGTTTTCCCCACCAAACTAACCATCCTTATCCTTATATCCCCAATAGTAGTAAGCACGATATCAATCAAAACTTTTTATTTTTCCCCTCCATACATCTCTCTGCAGCTTCTTCAGCTACTAGACCATATCCTGTCATATCCTCTTCTACTATCTTTCTCCATCTTAATTTGGGCCTGCCTCTTTTCCTTCTTCTCCCGGGGACCATTCCATCATCTGTTTGGGGATCCTTGACTCCTCCATTCTGAGGGTATGGCCGAACCATTCCAGCCTCCTTTCCGTTATTCTCTGGAGGATTTCCTTCTTTGAATCCATAACCTTTCTTATTTTTGTGTTTCTGACCCTCTCTGATCTTGACTTTCGGGCAGATGTCCTCCAGAAATCCATTTCCGTGGCGAGCAGTTTTTTTTTTTTCTTGGCATCCAGAATTCCATATTTCACTACCATAGAGAATTACACTTTCAACTATAGAATAGTAAATTAACTTTTTAACATTCGGTAGTATGTTACTAGTCCATAATAACGGATTTAGTAACCCAATGACACTGCGCCCTTCTACTATCCTCTTTGCCACTTTATTTTCTGATCCTCCATCTACTTGTAAGATGGAACCCAAGTACTTAAATTCCCGAACAGATATAATTAAATTGCCCTCGATTTCTATTGGTTCCTCTGCATTCTTGGTCATGTACTCGCTTTTCTTGTCATTTAATTTCAGGCCCCAATTTTTGTATTCGCAGGCTTACATTGAACACATAAATGTGGCGTGCTCGGTGCCTTCAGTGATAATAACCTGGTCATCTGCGAAAAACGGATTGGGCATATCGTTATTATCACTTAATTTTAAGCCCATCAGGCTACAGCTGCGAGACCGTTTCCTAAGTACCACTTCGACGGTATATTTTGAATAAAATAGGGGAGAGGCAGCAACCCTGAAGAAGACCTTTTGTTGTTGAAAATACTTCCGATACAGCATTGCCCACTTTCACCTGGATATGGTTAACATAAAAAACTCTTTGGAGGTTGTTTATTATTGGCTTACTAATGGAGGCAATCTCCGGTGCTTCCCAAAGCTTTGTGCGCGGCAACTGTCGCAAGCCTTTTCCAAATCAACGAAGACAAGGCCAATGTCTTTATCTTTGACATCACATTTCTCAAGGATTTGTTTCCCTGTGGATGGGGATTAAGAATACACCCACAGTATACTCTGCTTGGCGTAAAAGGCGACTAAAAGAATACCCTGGCCGTCACTGTCCGTGGGTTCGGGGTTTTCCCTAACCCTTTCCCTTTCTATCCTTTTCTTCCATTCTCTTTCCCACTAATCATTTAACCTTTCTTTATATACGGGCAGACAGAGCTCGCAGCCTTGGCGGAGGCAACCTATCTAGGGGATGGGTACCCCGAAATTAAATCTCCTGGTCCTCCAGGTTGGGGGTTGTTGGCAGCTTCCTCGACTGATATAAAAATTTGAAATGCTAAAAAACCAAACAAAGGAAAAGCCGGAATGTAAGAAGGTGAAATGTAAAATTTTTGTATGTCAGTGAGACTGCTTATGAGTTATATTCTATGCGTAAAATGAAAAATCGACAGTATTGTCACGGTGAAATTATGTCAATAGTTTCGATATTTGAAGTCAATTTTTGTTTTATTAGGAAATGTTACACAAATTTTCGAAATCGTGATTGCACAGGGGACATACACGTTTTGAGGTACCCTGTGTCAGAAAAAGTGCTTTTTTAGAAATTGGTGTGTGTTCTTTTTTTTATTCACTTAATTTTCATTATGCTCCGCTCAAAAGAGCACTACATGAAATTTACGAATTATTATACAACTTAATTAATTATACATACTACAGCTTGCATTGAATTTAGCATATTTACAGACAAATTTAAATTATTAAAGTGGCTTATATATTATTAGTAATCTAAATATATTATATAATGCATAAAACAATACAGAATATATTATTGCGGAAGTACTATTCTTACTCAATTAATACAAAACGAATCATTTAGAAACAATTATAATTACCATAATTACAGAATACTTAATAGACGTTGTTGGTGGTTGGTTCCGCAGAGCTGGAAAGCATCAGAGACATTTTACGTGTTAGCCTGCTTCTTTTTGTGAACATCGATCTGTTTCAGGCGTTCGCCCATCATCAGGATGTTTTTGTTAAACAGTGCAATAACATAGAGCAAATAAGTTGATACTCTCCAATAGTGACCATACATAGTAGTGACACATGCTACAATAGTGTTTCAAATAAATTTGCTCTGTGCAAGTCTATGTTACTACAGTGTTTAACAAAAACATCCTGATGATGGGCGAACGCCCGAAACCGGTCATATGTTATCCAGCATATATATCAACTATACATATAAAGAGGTACAACAAATATTTCAAACATATCTCCGGGAAAATTAATTTATGGTAATTTTTAGGGAAAGTTGGGGTTTAGATTTTCCTCCTAAGTGCTATTTTAGTTCATTATACAATTCTGTCATCATCAAAATAATATTAATTTAAATTGAATACAATGGGAAAATCGGTGAATAGTTGTTTCAGTTATCTGCAAATTTTTTATTAAACTCATTAACATTGTTCAATATTAAACTTGGTTTATTAATAATTTAAGCATATATATCCGTGTAACCATTAGATTAAAGTTTTTTCTTCTAGCTACCGTTGAGTTTGTTTCTGTAAAATTGAGTGGGCCGTTCCCGGAATTACTGCAATAGTCAACACACGACAGAGGTGGAGCAAGCTTCTAGCACTCCGTCATTTTCCAAAAATCAGTTTAATCTACTGGGTCTCCTATGGAGACCGTACCAGAGATTAAGCTGATATGAACAGATACTACACTTTGATCTTAGCCAAAAGGCCGAGAAGCGATAACTAAACGCACATGTATGTGAGCATATCAAGTAAGAATCGGTTAACCTAGCTTACGACCGGGAAGAACTGGAAAAATATTAAAATGAAAAATACCAAGTAAATTATCAATTACAATATGATTACATATCAAAGGTAATAGTATTTAGTTCACGAAAATGTAATAATTTTTGATATATTATTAGAAATACTAGCGGACTGTTACTGAATTTGGAAAATATCGTATGTTGTAGAAATCAAACTTTTTCATATTTACCTGATTTCTTGATTTATTTAAATAATTTTATTGGCCCAATGGAGCCTTTATATTTGTTCATTTTAATAAAAACAAAGAATTTATGTGCATCATTAAACAATAGTTCATTACGCCGCTAACAGATGGCAGGAGTAGTCTAGCTAGGGAATCTAGTTTAGGCCATTTTTTTATTAAAGCGATACTACCGAATGTTAAAAAGTTAATTTACTATTCTATAGTTGAAAGTGTAATGCTCTATGGTAGTGAAATATGAATTCTGGATGTCAAGAGAAAAAAAAACTGCTCGCCACGGAAATGGGTTTCTGGAGGACATCTGCCCGAAAATCAAGATCAGAGAGGTAAGAAATAAGAAAGGTTATGGATGCAAAGAAGGAAATCCTCCAGAGAATAACGGAAAGGAGGCTGGAATGGTTCGGCCATACCCTCAGAATGGTGGAGTCAAGGATCCCCAAACAGATGAAAACAGTGTTGTCTGTAATGAGAGAACACTGTCCGGAGGCCGGCAGTGCACTGAGAAGGCTCCGGCACCAATGTCCATAGATGTTGACCATATCATAAATTTGCGTGGTTATAGTATTCAGATGAAGGATCCCCAAACAGATGTCCCCGGGAGAAGAAGGAAAAGGGGCAGGCCCCAATTAAGATGGAGAAAGATAGTAGAAGAGGATATGACAGGATATGGTCTAGTAGCTGAAGAAGCTCTGCAGAAAGATGTATGGTGGGGAAAAATAAAAAGTTTTGATTGATATATTTACATTAATGGGTGACATAACCCCTTTAATACTGACCATAGAAATAGCACTGATTAACTCCCGATTCTACGAAAACTGTTACAAGTTTTATTTTTCTTCTCACCACTATTAAGTTTATATGCTGTAAAATTGAGTGGGCCGTTCCCGTGGGTACTGCAATACCGGGTCAACCCGCGACAGAGGTGGAGCAAGCTCCAAGCACTCCATCATTTACCAAAAATCAGTTTAACCTACTGGGTCTCCTATGGAAACCGTACCAGATATTAAAATGATAAGAACAGATACTACACTTTGATCTTAGCCAAAAGGCCGAGAAGTGATAAGTAAACACACATGTATGTGAGTATCTCAAGTAAGAATCGGTTAACCTAGCTTACGATAGGGAAGAACTGGAAAAATATTAAAATAAAAAATACCAAGTAAACTATCGATTTCAATATGATTACATCTCAAAGGTAATAGTATTTAGTATACAAAAATGTAATAATTTTTGCAAATAATAATAATTTTTGGAAATTTTAAGCTGTTACTATTACTAGCGAACTGTTACCGAATTAGGAAAATATCGTATGTTATAGAAATCAAACTTTTTCATATTTATGTGACTTCTTGATTTATTTAAATAATAGTTGTGGTGGTTGTTTTGTAATTAAATAATTTTATTGCCCCAATAGACCCTTTATATTTGTTTATTTTAATAAAAACAAAGAATTTATGTTTATCATTAAACGATAGTTCATTACGCCGCTAACAGATGGCAGGAGTAGTCTATCGAGGGAATCTAGTCTAGTAGGCCATTTTTTTATTAAAGCGATACCAGATTATCATTGAGTTCTCAGTTGGCAGAAGTTATTTTTTTTATTTTATTAAATAATTGAATATTTTATAAAATATGTTCTATAAAAGAATGTTATATACAGCAAATGAAGTTTCAGAAAAATCTTAGTAATATTATTGAAAACTGTACATGAAAGCAAAAACAAATAATAATAAATAATCTGGAACAATGTATGAATCAAATCGTCAGTCGGACACCCTACTGTTGAACGTTTTGTCTTGGTTAGATTTCTCTATACGCACACACAGAGAGAGACACATCATCTCAAATAAATACAAGCTGAATTAGTATTTTTGAAAATGTGGCTGGGTCCACAATGCTGGATAAAATTAGTAGAATCAGTATTTCTTATTATTTATCACTATCCTTGTTGGCCAGTGTCAATGTGTACCTATTTAAATTCCACTGATGTCGGAAAATAACCAGATAAAAGAAATGGAAAAGTCAAACGCGTATTGGCTGATTAAAGTTTATTTTGTGAGTGTTTTTATTAAAAATATACTATGGTGTTAGGAAATAAAAAACTAATTTACACATGTCCAAATATTTTTAATTAAGATTCTCTGTTAATACTACTCTGATTAACTAGGTCTTAAATGTTAATTTAATTGTTCACATTATAATCAAACTTAAATGTTATTATACACTGTTATATGATACAAACTAATGTTTGGAAGATTATGCATATTTTTTTTGTATATGTTTGGATTTTTATGGAATTGTTTTGTGGAAATTAGAGAACAACAATTACAGAACTGTATCCAATAAGAAATGTAAATCTTGGTAAGCTTGTTCAGCTTTATTGACACTATAGTCTCTTGCTTTCAAATCTGAACGATGATTGTGCGGCGGTTTGGGAAGTTTACTTTCACACAATGCTAACGGAGCTGTCGTGAAATATGGATGATTCAATGCCTGCAACAATAACAACCTGTTGTAAATTATTTCTCACACTTCTGATTGAGACATTTTTTTAAAAGTTGATACTTTTACTAAATGATTTTATTATTGATTGACCATTGTAGGGGAAACCCTAAAGTGAAAGGGACCTCCCACTACCTTCTTAAAATTAATTTTTCCGGAAAATTGTTTCAAATAAAACTAATCGATGTGTTTGTGTGCAGTAAAAAAATTATAAAATATTTATATATTTAGGTATATATATATATATATATATAAATATTTTGGAAAAATCTCGGCTGCACTCGCCTTTGGTAGGAGAATTCACAGTTCGATTCCCGTGAGGACAAAGATCACTCAACCGTCAGAAAATCTGTGGAGTTACAATTAGTAGCGATCCTAGGTAATGAGGTAAGAACTAAAAAAGGCCTACTTATCACCTCCCCCCCCCTCACATACATCCAAACTTATACAAACCATTCACCAAAAGAATTTTACTTTCTCTTACTCAAGTAAGAGGAAGTATTGCGATCCTCGTATTCGATCTCGAGTTTTCACCAGAAATATACATTTGAGGTTCCCTGAGTCATAAAAAGTGGGTTTGAGAAATTAGTAAATTTGTTATACTGAGTACACACATGCAGACGCCTATCACTTTTGCCTGAAATTTTTGTCGAGAAAATTCATTGGCTTGAAGTTTGAAATATATTATTGAACATAAACGCAAAATCGTAGAAAATTACATCTTAATATTTAGTTCCATCAAGGGATCTGACAATAAAATTTTGGACAATATCGATCAACCGGAAGTAACACTTTGCTTAGTGGATTTTCAATTTTTTGCGATTTTCTTTAAACTTATTACTATATTAACTGCACATATACAGAGCTATAACTTTTATTTGAAACATTTTCCCGGAAAAATTCATTTAAGAGGGATGTTGGGGGGAAGGATGGGGTTATGTTTTCCTCTAAAGGGTTAATTCAGTTTATTATATCACTGTATCACCTAAATAATATCAATTTGAAAATTTTAAATATGATGCCAAAATTCCGTGTCCGAAGAAAATCGGTTCACCGGAAGTGCGTTTTTAGTGTATAGTTATTTTCAGTAAATCGCAGTAAGGGGAAATCGTGTGAGTGTTTCATACCAGATTTTTTATATAGAATGTAGAAGTCTGTAAATGTTCCATTGTAGAGCAGACGAATGTGTCTGTATGGTGAACTAGCAGCTTGTGATTGCACATATCAACTATCATGTGGGTACACACTGTTTGATTAGTGAGATTCCAGTGTAAGTATATATGGTATGGTTAAGCTGAAGGCCTCTGAAGAACTGGCTACTTGACTACTGAAGCTGTAATGTTAGACTGTCTTCCTATAGGACACTTCAGTAAATTGTACAATTCTGCCAACTGAATAAATTTTAAGGGCCAGAATTTTATCAACTTTCGAAAGATATATCTGACTTAACTTCACTAACCTGATTCGCTGGTAACCTTTTATGTGAATTGTACATAACAAAAGATTTCACTAGATCCAAAGCAGTTGGACTGGCTCCGGGCACAAGTATTGTCCAGGGTATCGGCTTTGAATGTACAAATGATATCTTGTTATAATCTGGAAGGCTACTATGTCCTGGCCAATTCACTTCGTTCGGCGTGCCAAGGCTCTTTATTACTACGGCTAATTGGTCTATATCCGTTTCACCCTGGAAAAATTAAAGGCTTGCTTAAAGTTAATGTTGGAAATACGAGGGTCAGTCAATAAGTAAAGAGGCATGGTTTAAGTCTTAATGTGGATATATTAACTCATAATTTACCTCTTTTTCGACATAATCTCCTAATACTTTTTCCATCTTTATAATTCTCACTATTAGCTTCCTTTATTTTATGAAGGCAGTAAAAAAATCCTGGCCTCAGAGTTTGAGCCAGTTTTGCACATTTGTTTTCAATTTGCTGCTGTAAAACTTGAGCCCCGTTATACTTTAATGAGGGAACCAAAACAGAGAGAAATCTGGTCGATCGTACGAGATTCTGGCTGTAGGGCCGATCTGGCAGATCTTTGCAGCAGAATTTTGTTTTAGTAATTCCAGTCACACCACTCTCTCTTAATGTTAGTAGAAGCCGACCGCAATTTCTTGAAGAGCGGCAACTGAATGTACTAAGCCGATGGACTTACACTGTTTAATGGACTTGCATTGTTGAAAGAGTAATAAAGGTTATGTTGCTGAAACAGTGATGAAACAACAGCTGTTTGAAACCCAGGGCTGTTTGAGTCAGGGGACTTGAAATCAGGGATATTGCTGAAAGCATTGTTATTCTTATGTAAGAATGAGCTCACAGCATATAAAGTCAAACCACGGATATTTCAACGGATAATCTCAACTTCAGTCAAATATATCAATCTCTCACAGATAAATTGTTGAGAAAATTTGAGCTCTTCCGGATTAGAGGAAAAGTCCGAAGAACAACACAAAATTATATAAACACAATTGTACAACACTTCGTGTGTGGATTCGTGTAGAACGCAGCTTGCACCACTTTTACGCTATTCCTCCCTACCAACTCCGATTTAAAGCTTATCTGATCAAAGCAGAAATCATAAGCAAGCGAAAAACCGCACACAAATGTTGCTCTACTATAGATCAAGGTATCAATCAATTGAATCATATGAAAAAAATCTGACTAACCGGAAATAACGGTTTCTTATTAATCAGTTCCGCAAAAATACATCCAACAGCCCAAAGATCAATGGCTTCCGTGTATTTCTTGGAACCGTAGAGCAGTTCCGGAGCTCGATACCATCTGGTGGCCACTTGCTGGGTGTACGGTTTTCCTTTTTCCTTCCACTTTGGCCTCGCCTGGCCGAAATCGCCAATCTTTAGTATACCATCTGAACCGATGAGTAGATTAGCCGGTTTCAAATCCTAAAAAAACTTCTGTTCTTTAAGTTATTATTGTTCCTATAGTGCACAGTATTATTTACGTATATATGGAACTTGTTATAAAATTAATTTACCCTATGCATGATACCATTCTCATGTAGATGGCTAACTCCTTTTAGCAACATCGTCATATAACTTTTTATGAGTGCCTCACTGGGTGGATTTTCGTCATCATGAATCACTTCCCAAAGTCCTGAAGGCATAAAGTCTGTAACCAGTACAAAGCCAGCACCTTTTGGAAAAAAATCTAATAACTCCATTACCTAGAACAAAAAAAAATCTGATTTGAAACTTTCACACCACTTTCTCTTACTGCTGTAAGTAAATCTGTAAGTAAGTAATCTTCGTGTCTGATGCAGTGGTAGCACCTAAACGGAATACTAATTTTGAAGATCCTGCAACTTTTCGTTTTTGAGATATTCTTTGCACACACATCCAAACACATAGACCATTTTCTAAAAACCACATGTTTAGACACGGGGGGGGATCAGTACGTGTATTTCCGGTGAAAACTCAATTTCGAAAATCTTGCAAGATCGCAATACTTCCTCTTACTACTATTAGTGAGAGAAAGTAAAGATCTGGTGTGAAACAATCACACAACTTTCTCTTACTGCAGATTACAAAATGTAAGTGGCAAATTTTATAGTTAGTATATCAAATTTAATGAAATTCGTCGGTGTTCTTATAGAGAAAATTGTAAAAATTGAAAAACTATTCAGTAAAAGCGCAGTTCCGGTTTACTAATTTTCTTGTAACTCGGAATTTTGGCAATTTAATTACTTGATTAATTTTGTTTAGATTCGCAGAATTGCATAATCAAAACCCTACCCCTACCACAAAAGTATCCTTAAATGAGTTTTTCTGGAGAAAAGTTTAAAAAAAACCTCTTTGTATGTGTAGTTGATATACAAAGTTTAAAGAAAATCATTGGAGCCGTTTTCGAGAAAATCATAAAAAACTGAAAAACACCATTCAGTAAAGTGGCACTTCCGGTTAAAAACGATTTTTACGAAAAGCTTATTCTCAGGTCTCCTGATAATGATTTTAACGAAATATTAAGTTTGAACATTCTGCAATTTTTCGCTTTTTGAGATGTGATGTCCCATACAGACAGACAGACACCGTGGGGACAACATGGGCGCTATCTTTGTGAAGACCTTGTACCATCAATTTAAATGTAATCGAAACTCCTCCAAGCACCTATCAAATCGCTATTTGTGTGTGTGTGTGTGGGGAGGGGGGATGTTTCAAATAAAATTGTCATTTCTACCTATCTATATTTCCAAGTTTAAAGAAAATCGTTGTAATTGTTTTCGAGAAAATTCCAAACATCTCAAAAACCTTTTCTGAAAAATCGCATTCTGGTTAATCGATTTTCTTCAAATTTAGTGTTCGTTCAATCTTATGTTAGTGATAAAACCATGATAAAACCATTATGTTAGTGAGTGAAGTGGTATTTTAGAGGAAAGCATTACGATACTGGTCCCTTACAACCTTCCAAAAAATCGATTATTCAAGAAAAAAGTTTCTTGAAAAGTTTCAAGAAAAAGGTTGAAATCAATTTTTCAAGAAAGTCAAAGTTTTATTTGAAACAGAAGTGATTGGTGCCAATTGTGTGGAGCTAGTATACAAAGCTCAAAAGAAAATCTAAACTATTTCCGCGTGAAAAAGCGTGAAAAGATATAAAATACAGTAAAGTTGCACTTCTGGTTGATGGATTTTGTCCGAAATCATCGAGTCGGATGCTGCGTTAGTATTTATGATGAATACCAAGTTTGTTTGAGCTTACTGCGACTTTTTGTTTTTGAAATATTTTGTTGAACATTCGCTGAAAACATTTGCTCATTTCAGGGGACCTCAAAACATGTATTTCCATGAGAAAAAAAAGATGAAAAAATGAATCATTCATACAAATTTCTCGTACTGCAATTTACATAGTTACTACTGGACAGTGTTTTCTGTAACGTGAGTAAACTGTCAGGACACTGGCAGGGCACCGAGAACGGCCGGCGCCCGTGACCATAGATGTTGACGCGCCTTAAATTAAAAAAAAAAAAAATCATAACTTTATTAAATATTATTGGGGGAACCTAAACTTAACTTTAAACTTTTTTGAGGAAAATACAAACTCATCCCTCCCCCAGAACCCATTAAATGAATTTTCCCGTAGACATCAGTTAAAAGAAAATTGAGAAAATCGCAAAAAGTAAAAAACTCAATAAATTGGTACTTCCGGTTGATCTATTTTGATCTTATGGGTTAGGGAACCCTGGTAGAACTTAACCAAATATCAATGAGATTTCTCATCCGACTTTCCCCTTTAATACATACATACACATGCACCAATTTCTAAAAGCCACTTTTTTTCGGACCCCAAGAAATTTGAAACATGTGTTTTCCGGCGGAAACCCCTAATCGAAAATTAGACACCTGTTAATAGTAGAAAGAGAAAGTAAATTTAAGGCAGATAAGAAAAACGCACGATATATTTATAAGCAGATAGCTCCTGTGCACGTACATGCGATCTCACCCATTAAGACAAAGAGCGAACATATAAATACAATTTTTTTCTCTTACTTTAGTATGAGGAAGTGTTAAAAACGTCAAATTTTCGATATCGAGTTTTTTTTAAGATCCCCTGATCCAAAAAAGTGGTTTTTAGAAAATAGTTTGTGTGCGTGTAAACAGCATAGCTCAAAAATGAAAAATTCAACAAAAACAAAAGTTTAAACTTGACATTCCGTTTAGGTATCACCAAGAGATCCGACAGTAAGTTATCTGTCAAAATTCCTCAACCGGAAGTACCACCTTATGAATGATTTTTTTCATTTTTTTGCGATTATCTCGAAAATGCTTTTGACGATTTTCTTTAAACTAAATATATCAACTACACGTACTAAGATCTACAATTTTTATTTGAAACAGTACTCCGGGAAAATTCGTTTAAGGACACTTATGAAAGTGCTATTTCAGTTTATTACACAATTCTATCATATAAATAATATTAATTAGAATGAAATATGTTGTTGAAATTCCGAGTTTGAAAAAAAAATCGGATGACCGGAAGTGCGTTTTTACTCACATGTATATTTGTGTTTTATTATTTTCTTTAACTAGAAACGTGAACTGCACATATAAAGAGCTATAACTTTTATTTCAAACATACCTCCGGGTAGAGTCATTTAAGGGGGCTTGTGTTTTTCTCTAAAGTGCTATCATAGTTGATTTTACAATTCTATCATACAAACAAAATAGAAATAAATCATCCAAATTAGAAATAAATAGAACTTCCGACTTTCAAGAAAATTAGTAAACTGGGGAAAAACTGAAGAGTTTTTTTCAGTTTTCGCGATTTTCTGCATAAAATACCGAGGATTTTCGGTATATAACTATAAAAATTTGTCAATTACAATTTTGAACACTGCAATCAGAGGTCAGATTTGTTTTCTTTTTAATTTCTAGGGCGACACACAAAGTACATGTGATAAGCTAAGTCTATGCTAAATTTAAGTGTTATTATTTACTTACATATTGTGATTCTAGCGCTTGCATGGTCTTGATCTCCCTAAGGATGGGTATTGGTATACCTTCCGATCGTTTCTTTACCAGTACTTTCTTCAGGGCCACTTCTTTACCGTCATGATTTCTCTTGCCGTACAACACATAACCGTGGGCACCTTCACCAATTCTACCCAGCACAGTATATTTATCCATTTATTTGGTTTTATGTACAAATTATCTTGCAACTTTTCATAGCTTTTTTTTTTTTTAGAAAAAAAATCTTGGTATTTGTGTATTCAGTTTTGTTCAGTGTTTGGAACAACACTGAAATAACAAGCTTACCTAGCAACCCTGTAAACAGTACACAAAACAACTGGATAAAGCAACGTACAAATCAATAATTGTCGTACTATATAACAAACTACTTGGTTACTAATTAATTCAATTATATGTATCGAAACAAAGTAACAGAAAACATGATAATTACTAAAATCACATCCTTTCTTTTTTAAGCCACAATACTTCACTGAAATAATTAATATTCTAATAAGAAACGTTAAAAAAAAAAAAAAAAACTTTATTGCAACTTAGAATCGATTCAGATGTTAAAACAGTGTTACCAGTTTTTTTTTTTAAACTGCAGAACTAAACTTGACTAAAAACATACATAATCCCATACAACATACACTGACAAAATATTTTATTATAGAAATTGGAATTTTTATAGGTCAATAGGTCTTTTTTTGTTTATTCTAAGTTCATTTCTTTAGTTTGTATTTTTACTGATTTGTAAAATAAATAAATAAAAGATTTCTATAGAAATAACTTTTATCATAAATAATTAGATCTGTATAATATTTATAATATTCTAACAGCTTGAAGTGTGTGTTTGTGTTTGTGTTTTGTGATTAGTTTCATGTCTTTAACAAAATATACAGTTCCCCAATCTCCTCCAAGTTGGTTGTTTACAGCGAAAAAGCATTCCACAGTTTTTACTTTCTATTACTTCTAGTAAGAAGTAATTGTAATCGTGAATCGGAAGTATTGTAATCGTGTCAAATTTTCGATATCGAGTTTTCACCGGAAATATCCGTTTTGAGGTCCCCTGAGTCCATAAAAGTGGTTTTTTGCAAATAGTCTGTGTGTGTGTGTATGTGTGTGTGCGTGTGTGTGTGTGTGTGTGTGTGTTGTGTGTGTGTACATATGTGAACAGCATAGCTCAAAAACGAAAAACTGTGGAATGATGAAACTTGATATTCCGTTTAGGTATCACCATGGTATCTGACCGTAAATTATCGGCCAAAATTCCTCAACCGGAAGTACCACTTTACAAGTTGGTTTTTTTACTTTTGGCTGGTTTCTCAAAAATGGCTAAGACGATTTTCTTTAAACTTGTTATGTCAACTACACATACAAAGAGCTACAACTTTTATTTGAAACATTTTTCAGGAAAATTCATTTAAGGGGGGCAATTTTGGGGGTGGGGTGGGGTTAGGTATTTCTCTAAAGTGCTATTTCAGTTTATTAAACAATTCTGTCATCTAAATAGTATTAATTATAATTAAATTTGTTTTTGAAATTCTGAGTTGGAAAAAATGTGATGACCAGAAGTTCGTTTTTCCAGAAATGTATTTTTCAGTTTTCTGGTATTTTTTTACTTTCTTGCGCTTTTCTCAAAAATGGCTCCGACGATTTTCTTCAAACTTGATGTATCAACTGTATATACAAAGAGCTACAACTCATATTCAACACATTTCTCTGGGAAAATTCATTTAAGGGCACTTTTGGGGGAGGAGTGGGGTTATGTTTTTCTCTAAAGTGTTATCATAGTTGATTATACAATTCTACCATCCAAACCAAATTAATTACAAATAAGTAGACGGCTAAAATTCCGAATTTTTTCCGGAAAATTAGTAAACCGGAAGTGCGCTTTTACTGAACTTTTTGTTCAGTTTTCGACGAACTCCAACGAATTATATCAAATTTGGTACACAACTCTAAAATTTGTGAATTACAATTTTGAAAATTGGAGTAAGATAAAATTGGGTGAGTGTTTCACACCAGATTTTTTTTTTTTTTTAGTTCCAGAAAGCCTTAAAAAAATCTATTTCCTTAGAAAAATAATGGTAAAACTCTAATTTAGTGCGGTAGTCCATTCAGTGTAGTAGTCCATTCAGTGTAGTAGTCCATTCAGTGTAGTAGTCCATTCAGTGTAGTAGTCCATTCAGTGTAGTAGTGTAAGTAATTGTCCCATCACAAAGAACCGCCTATAGAAGTGAATGTACTCATTGAAATTTTGCAATTAATATTATAAAACGTGGAGGAACTGTTTAAAATTATTTTTAATTATTAGTTGTGTTTAGCTATTGGTCTGTTTGTGTGTGTGTGTGTGTGTGTGTGTGTGTGTGTATGGGGGGCAGCATATCTTAAAAACAAAAAATCGCAGAATGTTCAAACTTAATATTTCGTTAAAGTGCCACCAGAAGACTTGAGAATAAGCATCTCTTAAAAATCGTTCAACCCGAATGTGCCACTTTACTGACTTTTTTTTTTTTCAGTTTCTGTTATTTTCTCTAAAACAGCTGCAACGATTTCCTTTAAATTAATTATGTGAATTACACATATAAAGTGATACAACTTTTATTTGAAACATTTCTCCGGATAAAGTTATTTAAGGGAGTTTTTGGGGGATGGGGGAAGTTATGTTTTCTTCTAAAGTGTTATATCATTGTTGATTATACTTTTTTTCCATCAAAACAAAATTAATTAGAAATAAATAAATTGCCAATCTTCCTAGTTCCAAGAAAATTAGTAAATTTGGGAAAAATTGAAACTCGGAAATTCTGCAATCTAATTATTTCTAATTAATTTTGTCTAGATGGTAGAATTGTATAATCAACTAAGATAGCAGTTTAGAGGCAAAGATAACCTTGCCCCTCCCCCAAAAGCCTGCTTAAATGCGTATACTCGGAGAAATGTTTCAAATAAAAGTTGTAGCTCTTTATGTGTATAGTTTACAGTCCTGTTTAAAGAAAATCGTCGCTGTCTTTTTAGAAAAATAGTAGAATATTGAAAAATACTTTTTAGTAAAAACGCACTTCCGGTCTTCTGATTTCCTTCAAACTCGGAATTTAAACAATATATTTAGTAGTAGTAATTAAAGTTTATTTAAGAGAAAACATTACAAGAATACACTTTTTTGTAATTTAACCAAAAACTTAAATCGGCATGGTTCTTACCGTCTGCCGGAGTTTGAAACATATAAATGAAAAAAGTATTAGTATGAACCCTCAAGAAATTTAATAAAAATACATACCATACAATCTCAAAAAAAAAATAAACATTAAAATAAAATAAATTATCCCTCATTTATTATTATTAATACTGCACACTACTGACATTAGAGTATCATTAATACTAACATTAAAACAAGAGTTTCTCTCAAACAGAAGCAACTTAGGCTACAAGTTAATTTAGAAATTTTCCTCGAAACTTCCAAGATTCAGTTACGTAACGTATTAGTTGGGACCAATTCATTCCATTCAGCAAATTCACAAATCTTCCCAAAGAGAGATATCTTTCCCCAAAGACGGCTAAACGAATTGCCGGCAAGGCAGGGCACATACCCACAAAATGAAAAGTATCCTCCCTCTCTCCAAGACACATAGAGAACATTCGTCAACTGTGAGTATAGGGCTTATAATTAAGCTTCAGCAGTTCTCCCCTCTGTCTCAGAACCCAGCATACCGAAGATAAACCATTGAGGGCATCTACATTACCAAGTAAATTAGCACAATTCACCTCATGATCTAACAATTTATAAATTGTAAACCTATGAGTAAAGTTTTCTTTAAACTTATTCCTTGCATTCAATTTCTGTAGTCTACGAAACTTCTAATCTGAGGATCAAAGCTGGCGCAATCAGTCGTGTTAAAATTAATCGATACTCCGTATTTCCCAGCCAAGTCCCTCCATCTGCCGGACCTTCTTTTATAATTTCCTCACCAACTATGCGGGGGTATCTGTGCCGGTCCATACCCAAAACTTTTCTTATATGCCGAGCATGAAGTTCAAAAGTATACACATAAAGAGAGGGTCTGGTCCGGTCTCCAAGAGTAATATGTACGAAGGAGTGTAATTAGGAAGCTGAAATAGCTTCTTGATAAAGAACCAAAGAACCCTTTCAACACACTCGAATTCTTCTAAACCCCACACCAGGGCACCGTACCAAAGAATGGCCCGCGAAACAGCATTAAAGACCTGCACTTTTGAGCTTAAGTTTATTAAGGGGTCACAAATCAATCTTTTCCATACGACGTTCAAAGCCAGTTTAAAAGAGGCTACTTTGTCTTGAAAATGGGGCTGAAGCGATAAATGGGAAGTAAATGTCACCCTTAAATACTTGTACTGGTTAATAATATCTATTTCTTGCGATCTGAAAAACCACCTTTCATTTGATCTAAGGCGACCGCCATTTCGGAATACTATGATTTTGGATTTTTCAGGCTAACCTCAAGATTCCATTTCTCACAGTACTGTTCCAGTACAATATATTTAATTCTAATTAATATTTTTCAGATGATAGAATTGCATAATATACTGAATTAAACACCGTTTTTTTTTTTGTTTTTCCTAGAAAGACACGTGACAAAATTTATCTATCTTAATGTTTGTGGAACTCTGCCTTAAAATTTAACAAAATACTAGAAGTTATTTTCAAACATTGGAACCTATTCTCTTCATTTCAGTGTACTGCTCCATAAAATGTAATTAATAATAACAATAATAATGTTTCTTACCGTCAAAGAAAAAAAACCACAAAATTTAGATTTCCATTAAATAATAAACAATTTAAAAGTGAGTCTCACTAGTTTTTACAAATGCACAATCACGAAATGACAACTATTGTTGCTTGAGGGAAAATTTGTACAATTTGATTACATATTGTAGTACATGTTTGTATTTCTCCCTACTTTTAAACAATTTCATATTTGCACCAAAAGGATTCAATTTTCTTTTGGGGTAAAATGATGTGGATTCACATTAAATGAACTTATCATAATGAAATATCTATTTCTGTGGTTATTATTTAATATAATTATTATTTTTTCTATAATTTAAAATTCTATACTATTTTTTTTTACCTATTAAATGGAAACATATGAATATAGCGATAAACAATAAATTATAAAATTAAATTTTGTAACTGCTATAGAAACACAATCTTTGTGACTTCCTTTATTTAATTTCAACTTTCCCTTAATAGAGAGTGTTAACATTTCGAAGTTGAATATTTCACCGGAAATGGATGTTTTGAGATTCCCGGAGTTAGAAATGAACTTGTATATTCAAGTTGAAACTTAATATTTCGTTTTTGGGTGCAAACCAGCGTAATCTTGATATTATTATTCCATATTTGAAAAAAATCGGTTAACTAGAAGTGCGATTTTACAGAATTTCCTTTAAACTTGGTGAGTGCTAACTTCACAGATAAACGTACTACTTTTATTTGAAATATTTTTCCAAAAAAAAAAAAAAATATTTCGGATAGTTATGCGGAAGGATATTTGTGGCATTAATTCCAAATTTTATAGTTGATTCAGTGTTTTTAGAGCGTTCTGCTGGGCAACTTCTCGTTGCTTCTTTACCTGCCAGGATTAGTATAGGTTGGTACTTATCCCCAACATCTCTAGATTTATGTAGTACAAATTCGTAACATTTGAGTTTAAAGACAATTTGGTATTTTGTGACGTAGGGTGGATCGCCAAACTTCCACATATTCTCAAGATCTTGTAACGCGCTGACTGAAATCTAGCGGTTAATTTCATAAGCTCTCTGTTTCTATTACATTCGTCAGCTGCTGCTGTCTATACACTGGATGTTAAACGCAATGTGTTCCATTAGTGACCGACCTTGTTGATACATATGTTTGCCACTAGATTATGTTACTCTTTATGCAAACAGTAATAACCTTTTTACTTGAATGGTTCGTTTTTTTTACTATGCAGTTCATATTTAACTTATATTGACTTTATAACAGTTGGACCGGATTCAAAATTAGGGATGGTTTAGCAAATGCTAAAACGTTGCGAGGCTGTTTTGATTTTGTCAGTAAGGCAACTAAAAATGAATAGAAAAACAAATGTAACATTTTCCAAGAAAAGGAAAAGTGAAAAAATCTGGTGTGAAAAACTCGCACAACTTTCTTTTACACTTCTAATTGGCAAATTTTTCCTAAAAAATCAGAATTTTTATACAACTTAAGTTCCGTTAATCCTAGTGGAACAGTAATCGTAGCTGTTTGACACAGTAGAGGGAAGTCTAACATTCCAGCTGCCTTCGCTGAAGGTCCCCAAAGTCAGTGTTTGGAAAAAAATATTTTAAATAAAAGTTATAGATAGGAGTGCCCGTAATTTAGAACTTCCTGTTAGCAAGATTTTCTTCAAACTTCATACACTTTACTTTCCTCACTCCTATTAAGAGGAATTACTGAGATCGTGGCAGATTTTCGATATCGAGTTTTCACCGGAAATTCTTTTTGGGACTCCTGGATACGAAAAAATCTAGTGTGAAACACTCATACAACTTTCTCTTATTCCAGTTTTCAAAATTGTAATTGACAAACTTTATAGTTAGTATACCAAATTTAATGGAATTCGTTGATGCTTTTATGGAGAAAATCAAGAAAACTGAATAAACTGTTCAGTAAAAACACACTTCTGGTTTACTAATTTTCTTGAAACTCGGAATTTTGGCAATGTATGTATTTCTAATTATTTTTTTCTAGATGGTAGAATTTTGTATAATGAACTAAGATAGCAGCACTTCAGGGGCAAGGAAAACCCCACCCCTCCCTAAAAAGTGCCCTTAAATGTATTTTTCCGGAGAAGATATAAATCTTTGTAGATAGATAAAAATTGTAGATTTATGTATGTGTAATCGATATATCAAGTTTAAAGAAATCGTTGGAGCCATTTTCAAAAAGATTGCAAAGTGAAAATAACCATTCAGTGAAGTGGTACTTCCGGTTGAGGAATTTTAACAGATAACGTATTGTCGGATCCCATGGTGGTACCCAAACGGAATATTAAAATTTAACTTTCTGAAATTTTTTGTTTTTGGACTATGCTCTTCACATACGGGTATTTCCGGTGAAAACTCGATATCGAAAATTTGACACGTGTACAATACTTCCTCTTACTAGGAGTAGAGAAGGTAAAAAAACGTTTTTGGCGAATGGTCTGTGTTTGTGTGGTATGTGTTATCAGAATATCTCTAAAACAAAAAGTTGTGGAAGCTCGAACTTGGTATTCCGTGTAGATACTAACAACATGAAGATTTTGGGCTAAGTCTGTATGTTCGACTGAATGTACGACTTTATGGAATGTTTTTTTTTGTTTTTTGCGATTTTCTCAAAAACGTCTCTAACGATTTTCTTTAAACGTATACTATCTGTAAACATAAATACCTATCACTTTTATTTGTAACATTTTTCCGGGGTTCTGAGGGAGCAGTAGGGTTACGCTTTTCTTTAAATACTTCAGTATAGTGTATTGTCTTACCACCTACATTATATTAATACACATTAGAAGTATTGATAGAATTCCAAATTGGAAGAAAATCTGTTTACCGGAAGTGCGATTTTACAGAATTGGTTTGAGGTTTAGATAACCTAAAATCTCGAAGTTCTGGTATTCTCTTTAGAGAATCATAGAAACCTACGTGAAGGTTTAGTGAAGAATCCATTATCCGGGAGTAGATAATACTTTATAAATAGAATTTTTTCATTTCTTTTGTTGCGATTTTCTGAAAAATAGTTTCTGCGTTTTTCTAAAAATATTATATAATTCCTACTATCTAGTTGCTGCACAATTATTAGAACCATATTTTTCTGAGACTATTTTAAGGGTTTTCTGTGACTTTAGACTTCCTTATAAGGTCTTATTTCCGTATAATCTGCTTACCCCAGCTACCTAGTGATATTGAATCTAATTCTAGAGACAAATAAACGTTTACTTAATAATTGTTATTACCATTATTAAGACTAGAATTTATTTGTGAAGTGCACGGTTTATTTAATGAGTAGCAATAACTTGTTTATTTCTGATTGGCTGTCATAGCGACAATATAAACAAGGTATTTTGATTCTGTATGGGGGGGGGGTACTAGGAGAAAGAGAAAGAAATGTAATTCTCAAATTGCTGGTGGGTGGTGGCTGTAAGTTGTAAAAATACTGCCAGGACTACTAAGTAATTAGGTAGCTAATAATATAAGGCGTTCTGTTAAACTGATAAACACTGTTGAAATAATTGGTAAGATAAATATAGCTTTGACCTGTTAATGGCCTATGGGGAAGCTCGCCTTTTAATCATTCAAATTTTACCCCTTCTCTAACTTTCTAGATGTAAAGTAGGCATATCTTATTTTCTTCCCTTTCTAAGGGTTTATCAAAATGGAATTAGTTGTAGTAAATGATACGGGAGATCACTTAACAATATCTCTTGGCGAATGGACCACTATTTTCCAGGCTGAGGTTTATGCTATTCTTTGCTGTGTCTCTCAGATTACGTAATTTGATAGGGGTTTGTATCTGCTCGGATAGTAAGCTCGTGGGAGGCAGTGAGTTGTGTCTTCTCCTCTAAGTTAGTACTGGAATGTTCCAAAAGACTGGAAGAGGATGTTGTCCTGGTTTGTGTACCGGGTCATAATCGGTCATTTCGGGGAGTAAGAAGGTGGATAGATTGGCCAAATTAAACGCCTCTCTCCCTTTCATTTGTCCCGAGCTAGTGTTGGCGTATCCTTGAGCACATATCTGTCAAGCTCCCAGGCATGGCCAGCTTCACAGCATTCATCCCCACGGATGAGTACAGTTGGTTGTCGAAGGTATAAGATGTTCAATTTTTCACGAACTTCATATTTTTCACGAACTTCTGTCACTTATCTGGTCGGATCCTTTACTTGGACAATGTGGTTTAAGGAGATATCTCTATGAATAGGGAAGTATGCCAGATTCCTTTTGTAGAGTTTGTAAGACAGAGGAAGAAATAACCAACCATCTTATGACAGACTGGAGGAAATTATGTTCAACACCTTTGGTCGGTATTAGATGACTGTGAAAGAGCTATTTGCTTTTAAGATTATGGTCTGATTTGTTCCAACTGTTGTGAATGTTAGGGAGAGGTAGATTCAGATCTGGACTTTGTTTTGGACCCGGTTTGTTGTTGTTTTTCTTTGAGGTAGCTTTGTGGGCCCAGTGGGGATTTTGATAGCGTAGGGCTTGGCTTGGTCCCTCCCCACAGACGAGTAATAAAAACAATAATAATTTAGTAACAGGTGGTGACGAGCTTTTTGTGACGTCCTTGGATGGCGTTTAAGTTGCATTAATGAATGTTGCTGACCCATTAGACGAGATTTTGTTGTTATGTCTAGAACATATTATCATTTCTGACCTATGCTGTGATCCTCATCATAGAAATCACACATACAATGACGCACTAAAGTCCGCACACTTCATAAAAATATTCTGAGCCCTGAAAAAGATAATAAGATTATCAAAATTACTGGAGAAATATCATTTTTATTTTACTCTGTACCAAATCTCACCCACTTAATAAAAAATTTTAAAAAGGGTAATAATCCCTAGCAGAAATAATTCCATCACATTCCTCCAAGCAAATGGTCACACACGTCATAATTTTGAACACATTGATTTTTAATAATATTAATTTTATTATTATTACACTTGAAATAATATACAATATACATT
This sequence comes from Triatoma infestans, assembly GCA_011037195.1. Classification (NCBI taxonomy): domain Eukaryota; kingdom Metazoa; phylum Arthropoda; class Insecta; order Hemiptera; family Reduviidae; genus Triatoma; species Triatoma infestans. Next base: position 152,068 of record JAAEAF010014462.1, on the reverse strand, counting down.
AAAAAATGTCAATTACATTTTATTCACACATTAATATATAAGACAAAAATATTTTTGAAATGTTTACTGTAAATAGTTTATTTTTATATTATTTTTGGTTTCTTTTCATCTGGTTGTATTTATATATGTAATTCAATATACAATAAAACTTTTTTACTGAATTTTATTAAATTGATTCCTTTCCTTTTTGTTTCAATTGTTTCTTTGGCATAGAGCGTAAATATGTACAAAGAGTGACTAAATATTTATGTATATATGTATATATATAACATGCATTTATAAGAGGGGCGCCGCCAGAAAATTTACAAATATTCTTCCAAATTTATATTATTATTTACAATTACTTACAATTTTTTATTTTATTTAAAATTTTAATAATTATTAAATAACTTGAAAAGAAAAAATCACTTATAATCCCAATGCATTCGGGCGCCATAACATTTGAGCTCTTCATTTATGTAAATATACATAAGTGCATTGGGGTTTCTTCGCAGAAAAATTATTTATTTTCAAATTTTTATACGAATATTTACAATATATTTTAGCAAAATAAATAAATGATTGTAGAAATGAGATAGAATGAAATTTTTGCCAACTGCCATTGCCAAACTGATTTGTGTATACTTCTTGCGATCTCGGGTTTAGAGTAAAATCGTATTGGGTAATAGAAAAGGTTTTTTAGTATAGGTTATATTTAAGAATTTTTTAATAGCACTTAACTTTTTATAGTGGAGAGTAACTGCTAGTATAAACTGAATAATAAAAAAAAATTAAGTTAATTATTCGTTTGTAGCAAGAATTAGGTAGTATTTTTTGAGATTTGGTTTAATACATTCTGTAAACAAGTGTTTCCAACTCAACGTCTCCACCTCACCGTATATATATATATATATTTTCGCTTTATAAAATTATTTTGCCATTTGTGTATCACTGAAATGAGTAACTTGCCCTTCGGTACGTATTATCTTTTACATGTCTTCCGGCTTGAACGCTATCCCAGATCATCAAATATATATACATATATAATAAAGGGAATAGCTAAGTGGTTGACGTGCTGGACTCCCAAGCCTAGGACCTCTACAGCTTACAGTGTTGTCCGTAACGAGAGAACACAGTCCGGAGGGCGGCAGTGCACTGAGAAGGCTCCGGGCACCAATGTCCATAGATGTTGACCATATCACAAATTTGCGTGAGGTTATACCAAACAAACTGCAAGCTTTCAAGAAAAAGAGGATTATAGTAATAGATAAACGCCAGCATTATTTACTGTATGCTTTAATAATTAAATTACGCTTGACTAAGCAAATAAAATTTAAAATAATGAATAAATGTAAGAGTTTTGGCAGTTTTGATCACTTTTTTTTTAGTTAGATATTTAATACCTTTAAAGTATACCTACAATTAGAAAGAAGTTAATAATGCATGAGATGAATAACATTACGGGGAGACATTGCTCAGCGGAAGTTCATTGAAGCCAATTTAAGTTTCATTAAATACTGAGGTGGTCGCAAAGGGGGCCAAACATAAGTGCCTGTGAGGGAGGATTTTGTTTTTAGTGGGTGCAAGTCCCTATTTTGTGCGTAGGCATTCTCCCCTACGTAAAAAAAAAAAAACAGTACAGTAACCTTCTCGGAACCGTTGTCTGTCTGGGTTGATGCGAGTTAATCAACTTTTGAAGAGGGATTATGAATGGTCAGAAATGAAGACTTGGAAATTTTGATGTTGCTAAAACAAAGTCAATGAAGTGAAGGGAGCAAAGAGGCGTGAAGTGTTAAAATTTAATCCGAAATTTTGCACTCCTAGGTGTTCAAAGTGTTTTGTGATTGAATTGTATGTTATGTCTTTTATTCTTTAAGGACAAAATTTGAGAGATGTTTGTAAGATAGAACGAGTTCTATTAGTTTCAATATTTTAAGGGTTCTAAGATAGAGACATGTGCCTTTATCCTGTCCTGGATATATGAACTGTAGTTTTTTTTTTGATGAATTTAAATTTTAATTGTCGTTTGCCTTAACCTGGGAGAACGAACGAGATGCAAGAATCTAGAGGCAAAAAATGGGTTGCACATTATATCATCTTCAATGTCATCCAAAGAGAGCATCTCTCTGCTTTGGTATATAAGATTATTTTCCGGATGAGCAGTAAGTATGCAGTAAAACGAAGCTACAATATTTATTTTTTGAACACCAGCAAGAATTTGAAAAAAGAAAGTAAAAGGGAAGATCTAGAAGAATTGAAGATGAAGCAATCCTTGGAATGGAAGGCACATCTTCAGAGATCTAGACATAATATCTGCGTATATCCCAGGCTAACATTATACCCCCTGTTTCTAATGCATATAATGCATTGTTGGAAACCTGGGACTTTGCGATACCACTTTGGCAACAAAATTGATAAAGAGAGTAATTTGGGGGGGGGGGGGGGGGTCTAGTAATGCTAAGGAAAAAATTTTGATTTTACTGGCTGAATCTTTAAAGTGGTTCGACCGAAGTATCTGAAAACCAGTATGGCAAACATTCCATGCGCGGAGGCAGTAATAATCTTTTTTTACAATTTACTTTACAACTGAGTACAGTCAGTCAACCAAACAAAAAATTGGGACCAAAACTAATTATAATTTACATCAGTAGAATATTACAAATATTAATTAATTAATAAAGGACACTTTGTATTTACATACATAAAAAACATATTTTCACCATCAAATTTTTGTTTTTCTTTTAATTTTTTATTATTTACAATTATTTACATAAATTTATTCAAAGTGAGAGGAGGGGGCAGAAATATAGAAGAAAAACAACTTTGGTTAGGCCTTAAACAGATATAATGAATTTTTCGATTTTTTTTTTTTAAATATAAACAGTTCAATAAAATTTTCACCACGTCAATTGTCAATTTTTCTTTTTTATTTTCACATATCTATGTAAAGCCAAATTAACTCACCATAATTTTACGGGATTTTTTTCGTTTTTTAATTACATAGGATAACCTTCTACAGATAGGTAACCTGCTTTCATATTGTATGCAACCTTCAGTTTTGTTTACAATATTACTTTTCAAAAACATTTTTTTCTCTCATAAAAATATATTATTAACAGTCTTTACAAAAATCAACAATTTATCTTCTTTTATTTATTTTATATTTACAAAGTTAACTTTTCTTTATCATTTATTTATGACTTTATTATTATTTTTAGTTATTAAAGTATTGTATCTAAATATTAGTTCTGTGTTATACAAAGTAAAAAATACATAATAATAATAATTATTTCAAATTTTATATAGTTTCTTTTTATTGTACAGAATGAATTACAGAAATAAGAATTACAATTTTAATCTGACATTATTCGCAGTGTGGGGGGGTGATGTTATATGAACATAGTAATGTTTCTTAAACTAAAAATGTTATGGGCAACGAAAAATGGTTCAATTATGAAGGCGGAAAAATCCATGAAATTCTTGTAAAGATTGAAGAAGCTGTCCAGCATCAAAAGGCGCGAGAGGCGGAAGCCGGTCTTGGTTTCAGAGATTTCCACCATCTACAAGAAGGCTCTAGTTCGGTCAAAAAAAATAGCACTCATCCAATCTTGAAATGTTGAAAGGTTACTTTGCATTCTGGTAGTTTCTAAGAGGTTTTTTTTTCGTGATTAGTCAATTTTGTAGATATCGACTGGTTCGAGCGTTCGTACGTCATCTATTTACATTGAGTGTGTAAACTGATTTTGCTCTGTGCAAGTCTGATGTTGTCACACAGTTTATCAAAACATCCTGATGATGTGCGAACGTCCGAAACCTGCCGATGACCACAAAATGAAGCAGGCTATGACGGAAAAAATCTATATTTTGACTTCTGTTCCTTTTTTTTTTTTTTTTTTGGAAAGCAAGAAAAAGGAAATTATTGACTGTTGCGGTAGCCTGCAAGTTTATAACAAGGGAATGTGGGTGAAAAAAAGCACGTTAGTTTTCAAAAGAAATTAAGATGGACAAATGGGGTGAAATCGAAGGCCAATAGGTACATCTGTCATTTTAGATTGGATTAAATATGGACTAATTGAGGAGGGCTGGACTTGCTAGTGGGTTGTAGCGCCAATAATGAGGACTTATTATTAGATTAGTTAGATTGTTTTAGAGCATAGTGCACTGTGCCCTCCCCCCTGGAACCTCCTTAGTGTACAGCTCATCATCGGGCTCTAATGGCCCTCTGGAATTCATATAATCCCTAAATTCCTCCAGTTAACATCCAAGAAGGATGCTGGGCAAACGCGTTTAGCCAATTTCCGTTAAATCCATATTAATTAAACAAAAAGTAACAGTAAGTAAAATAATGAAACAAAGAGTATATATCAAAAACAATGCTGCACAGCTTCTTTAGTAAACAAAGAGATACTAGTGGAGCTAACACGAGGCAAATGAAAAATCGTTCTACAAGCGAGTCACACACATAGCTTTCGCAAAGACGACAGGAACTTCACAGAGACCTATGACTGATACGCGCATTCCTATCAAATTGTTGTTTCGATTTCACTGTTCCTATTTTGTCGTTTCTTTGGTAGTACTTAAACACGTCAACTAAAACTTAAGATCACTTCCAATGAAAATGACATGAAAGTGGTCTAGGATGAATTTCCGCACTCTCGGAGAAGAAGAGCTCAATTTTTTTTTAAATAGATAGCAACAAGTAAATTTTCCCAAAGAATAGCACGGTAGCGTATTGCAGGATGTTTATTCATACAGATTACAGCTGTCAACGGAAATTCTCCAGAATGGCAGACTTGCTGCGGTCACCTGCTAATTAGAATATCTCAGTTGAAAAACTTGTTAAGAATTTAATGACAAGTGTAGAAAATGTAACATCAGCTGTTATTTAGTTATTGATATGTCTCTTTCTTAAGGTTTCAGTGAAGATCAAAATACGATAGAAGCGCATTTATGAATCCTATAGCGGAAATGCTTCTTTATTTTTAGACAAAAATAAGGAAACACGAACGACCATAACCAAATCTCACATTTAAAATCTGCAAGGCCATATGTATCACACGCTTCGGAAGGCAAATATTAAGACTTGTATTAATCAAGTCTGAATACTTAGCTCTAGTTCCTTTACTTTTTGAGCGATCAGTCTTTCTTCAAAAAATTCTGCTTCTTTTTGTCGCTGGGGACAAATTTCGAACAATTCCCAACCATGGTGATACTTAAACTTGTATACATGAATATCCAGCTTTTAAAGCAAGCATCGTCACAACAAAACGCTCCATAGAATAATGACCATGATTCCTTTGTTTCATACGGCAACTTCCGGAACATTCAAGCTGCAGAAATACAACTTGAAAAATTAAGCTGTAATTTTTTTATTCTTAATATTTCAATGTTTAAACTCCCCAGGAATTGATACAAAATATTAAATTGACATTTTCACTTTTGTTCATATAACTGTTTTTTCCAGACTACTAGAAGACAAAATTTACATTTCTTTATTTTACACTCGTCCTGAATTTATCATGTACAAAGAAAAAATATATTACAGATATTATTTTAATTACAGTAATTATTATAGTTTACAACATAAGAATTTTTTTTTTTTATTCTTAACTAGTAAATAAAAACACAATCACAAGAGACTAGCGGACTTGAATCCAACTACTTTCAAAATTTTATGAATCTTAAAAACAACGGAGGATTTAGACTATGTGAAAAATATTTAAAACCGATCGATGTTTTGCCCATAGGTGGCAATAGATTTTTCAGGACAGTTTATGTTTGAGTTTCAAACTTACCCTGACATGAATAGCAGTGGATGGAAGGAAATGATAAAGTGGCGTTGCCTAATTTCCCCTCATTTACTTTAATCACTCTGGTCGCATGTGATTGGCTGTAGGACGATGAGATCTAAGTTTTCCCAAGATCTCTATTTCTGCAGTTTACAGACGCGGCCATATATTTAATTTCCAGAAAATTTTTAAATAGAGACAGACTACGTTTGAGAAGAATTTTGACAGTACCTGCTCAATGGGCCGCGAAAAGAGAAAGGAAAGAGAAAATAACGGTTTTCCTGTCCAAAAAAAGGATTGCACAAAGCAAGTGGAAGGGAAGGATAGATATCGTAATCTCACAGCCGATTAGAATAGAATACTGAAAAGGGAAGTGGTCCCAACGGCCCACAATTACCATGACCCAAATAGATCTATAGTATAATTCATATAGTTCGTTGCCGCGGCGATTTATGGCCCAGTTGGAGGAATCTCGTTCTTGTCAGGCCTTCGCGATGGAGATGAAACCATGGAGCGCGGTCTCTTGCTGCAAATTGACCACACCCAATAGACTCACATGCTTTCTGCACCTAAGTGCCGGTCAACAGACCCACAATAACCCTTAAGGTTTTGAATGCGGCTCTGGTTTAGCAGGTCTGCCTTAAGCTTCTGCAAGGGTTCCTTAATGAACTTTGTCGTTTTCTTTGGCCAGTGATATTTCTCCATTAGAACCTCTGATTTGCTGTGAACCTAGGACGTTAAAGTTGATTTTATCACTGCCCTGAGTTCCGGACCCAAAAAAGGTATATTGAACCTGCTCAGGCCAGTTCATGCGCTTTGTCATTGCCCCCCCCCATCCTGCAAGTCCTGGCACCTGCGTAGAGAGAGCTTTTTAGAGTTGCACATCTCGTTGAAGAGTAGATGCAATCCTATGCTAGCACAAACCGATTAAGTGTGAACAGAAGAGGGAGAAATAATAAAATTCTGGCCTACCTTCCATAGGGAGAGGGAAGTTAGGCCACACCCCATTATTATTTTACAACCATCCACTGAATTTCTTGCTAGTATTGGTCAATGATACAAATCAATAACAACTCTGAAGAAACCTATTGCAATCTAGAGTGAAACACCAGTTTATAAACATACTGCTGATACACTCCTGCCCACGAACATCTACTGTCTTCCGAGACAAAAACAATTTGAAAGGTTAAAATAGATTTAAGCCCGCTAAAAGTATAAGTAAATACAATTCTACTAAAAGAAATAATTTTTGTTTAATGGATTTAGGACTTCTTCACCAACATTTCAACAAAATCACCAATGTAGCAAATAAGATAACAATGTATAAAAAAATGTATTGCATTACCCCCCCCCCCCAATAAATCAAAATTCTAATAAAAAAACCTGTGATTTAATTTTAAATAATTACTAAAGTTATTGAAAAAATATTCAAAGAAAAAAAAGAGCTGGTTTTTCAGGTGATTAGAAAAATTCAAATTATTGACTTTTCTTCCTGTTGCACCCCCCCAAAATTTTAAAAACTTTCCAAAATTTTATATGTATATATATTTAAAGTATTTAAAAATTCTAATTACATCACAATAAATGTTTAATTACTTTCGCTTATTAGAAAAATCACCAAGAATTATATCACCTCCCCCCCCCCGCCACTTATCACTAAAAAAAATAAAATTACAATTAAATATAGTTTTTTTTTTTTTTTTCCATTTATTTATAATTCATTTTTATACATAAATTTTTGTCTTTTCTTTTATATATATATATATATATATATATGTAATTTTATAGACAAAATTACAGTCTGATATAGAATTACAATTATTATTACAATATTTAAAAGTACATCAATTCTTCTTTTTTTTAAATAAAATTAAGAACACATTCACTTTTAATTGTTTTTCAGTTTTACATAGAAGTCTTTTTCACTATCTCTCTTTTTTTTATTTTTCTTTCAAATTGTGATTCAATTTGAAAGAAAAACATTTCTGAAAATTAAAATTTAAAAGGAAACACAAAATGTCACATTAATTTTTCTTTTCAATTTTAATATTTTGATTACAGTAAGTCAATAAGCTCCACACCAATACTAACACAATGCGTATTTTTGTTTTTCCAGTTATTTACTTTAATATTTTTTTTAATTGCGCATGTGTGGATTTGACTTACAGTTTAGTCATTAGTCAGACTTGACTTTCACGTTTATTCGCCATCAACGGTGTCTGCGGATTGGAATCAGTACCAGTTCCGGAAATGGGAGTATGTGGCGCCGGTTCTGGCGGCAGAACTGGCACACCGCGTACCATTGTCTGATATGGTGTCCTAGTGGTCGGCGGTACTCCGCCCCAATGGCGTGGCAGTGTACATCCTCCGCCGGCGAACATACCAACTTCGCCTACTTGCTGTGTTTTTCCAATAGAAATTAAAGGACAAGAAAAAAAATCATATTAGTAAACTTCAATTTTATACAACGATTTACTATTTAATTTTAGTATTATTTTTCTTTCTTTCTGTTTTTCGTTTCTAAGAAACGAAATGAGACGAAAGAATTAATAAGAAGAGGACCTGAAAGAGAAATCATATGTCATAAAGAAAAGCTTTAAATACTTAGGATCGGGATTAGATAAAAAAAAAAAAATCTGGTTGGAAAATCAAACTCGATTTTCCCTTACTTCAATTAAACAAAGCTGGGATTGATAAATTTTCTCCACTTACAATTTTTACTAAATGTTTGTCTTCAATAATGTACCAATGGAAGAATTATAAACTAAATTAAGAAAACAAAAACACTTTTTTGACGGAAGCAGACTTCCCTCCTCCCTCCTCCCTTCTTTAAAGGCACTTTCTCGGAGAAAAGTTACAAATAAAAGTGTTTTAACTCTGTATTTATACTTCATATAACAATTTTACTGAAATTCATTGGTGTTTTATGGAGAAAAGAGAAACAAATAATTAAAAATTGTTCAGTAAATACGCACTTCCGGTCAACCGATTTTCTTCATATTCGGGATTTTGGCAACATATTTAATTATAATTAATATTATTTAAATGATCGAATTGTATAATAAACAAAAAATAACTTTAGAGAAAACGGTACTTCCCATTTTAAATGCATTTTCCCGGTGGAAAAAGTTAATGGCTCTTTATAGAAAGTATACTTATATACTTAGTTTAAAAAATATCTTTGGGGTCGTTTTTGAGAGATATATTAATATTCCTTTATAAAACACACTCATTATATTCAGTAGTTACAATCTGGCTGAAATGCCCCATGACTATGTAAACTTATCTATGACTACTTAATATGAAAACACAATTTCTTAATTTATATGTAGTCAAAGAAGATTTTGCCACCGTCTTGTGACGGGAATGGATTTTCGAACTAGATGTACCGGTTCCGGCCAGCACCTGGTCAAGAGAAATTCAAGCGAAGATATTCAACATAAACTGGAAGAAATGTTAAACTCTTAAACTATTTCCGTCCGTACTTAAGAAAGCTCGTACTGTTCATTTCACATTAAAACCAACACAAAGTGGATACTTGGTACAACAGTAAACAGGCGGACAACTTCACTACACTATCAACGTAGAAGGCAATCTCATCAGAAGACATATCAATCAAATTCTAGCGACAAGACCTAAACCTATAACTGAAGTACAATCAAAAGATTCGGAAGAAAAAGCTACAGAAGATAGAATTAGATCTACACGCGCCACTCATCCAGCAGATAGATTTAAAGCGTAATTTATCTTTTCAAGGGGGGAGAAAAATGTTATAACTCATTCATCCATATTCAATTATATTACTGTGTTGTAAAAATTATATAGAAAAATTCAAATACAAATTATGTGAAGTGAAAGGCTATATTTATTTGCAAAACCCCTTTTGTAGGCCCACAAAGGAACACCCATTACGCACCTAATAGTGGCTTTGGATAACGTAGTATTTGGGCCCTCCACAAATATAAATAATAACAATTAGGTCATAATTAGTATGATAACATAAATAAACACCATATCAAAAGAGCAAGTGTCTAATTAAGGGATCTTTAGGTATCTTGACGCTCCACCAAATCTAATTACACAAAATACACGTACCCATTGACATTCCTAATATTATACCCACACAATATACATAGATACACATAATAGCTAAAGTGTGCACCTTCTTTTTGGTGGTTTTGTAGCCATTCGGTAATCGCCCTCGCCTACTGTCATTCTGTTAAACGTAGTCATTTACCTAAAGTTCTTACATTCTCTTTAATTGTTTATAGAGACATTGGCAACTCATTAAAGTTAAATGAAATATTTATTTCCGCTTTAAAACTAATGACACAAGTAAGATAAGAACTTTAGGTAAATGATTACGTTGACAGAATGACAAACAAACAAAAAATACATTAGGAAAACAGATTCTGCGTATCATTGGCAATTAAAGAAGAGGAAAGATCTAAATATTACAAGCCCATGCTGCTACTTGATAAGTTACTACACTGTCAATGATGAAGAGAAAATTAATTATTATTGAAGTTGACTTAATTGCCTATTATTTGTTTTATATTATTATAATGGCAAACTAGATAGTTCAACACAAGTTTGAATAATAGAAGAACGTAGAATGTTGCAAGGCTGAGAGATTTAGAAGGCGTTTGTAGTATGCCATTATATATATGTATAAGTATGTGTATACAGTTTGGTTAGTGCAAATGATTTACTACTAATTATAGTGGCACTGGCAATGCTATTTACTCTATTTTACTATTACTGGTAGTTGAGTGTCATCAAGCCAGAGTGTAAGTCTATTAAGAAAACAGTTGAATTAGCATGAGAATGGAGCTAGCTGAAGATTCTCTACGACGAACCACACCGTCTCCTTTTTAATGGGCATGTAGGGTCGAAACAGCGGTGAAGGGGGAAGTGAAAGGCCAAAGTGGTGGCGATGAGGGAGAGAGGGTTGAAGAGCTCGAAGGATTGTAAGAACAGAGATGTACTGCAACAATAACAACATCAACAACAAGAGCAATAACAGTAGTTTCAGCAACACTCCTACAAGTACACCCTTTATAGTATGTAGAACACTATAGTTTAGAACACAAAAACACACACACATCTAAAAACCTTCATATTTCAACCTTCCATTCATTCATTCTTCTGTCCCGCCCCTTACACAGTGGTGGCGCCACCCTTAACGCTGTCTCGGGTTCCCCGCGCCCTTAGCTGGCTGTGCCACTTCATCCTCACTCATCACATTCATCCTACTTCATACCCAGTCATCTTCACTAACAGGACTCTGTGTACATCCATACACACACACACACACACACACCACAAACGCCGGAGGTCATTATCATTCCTGTCGTAGACCTTAATTGCGTTCCATGTGAACAGGAGATGGAAGGCGGCAGAAAAGCAGTGTGGGCATCAAGTTCCCCGTCCCTCATCGAGGCTTTACCCCATTCCTTGTCATACAACTTTCATGCCATTGGCACTCTAAACTCGTGCCACTTTTGCCATCCACCCTTTTCCACTAGTATGACGTTTACAACATTTTTTTTTTATTGTTATTCCTCATTGCCACCACTTATTATTTTTTTATTTCCTTACTTCTCATCATGTAATTATAATGTTTTTTCTTTTTTATTTTTCACACCACCATCGTGATGAAGGCAATGCCTAAATAGAGTAGAAGTGGCAGTGTCAAGACATGCCGGAAGCGAGCAGCATAATGTTATGTTATTAATGTCAAGAGAAAAAAAAAAATATGGAAGACTTAATGAACCAATATCATTCTTTCCTTGATCTTCACCGAAATTAAGACAGCTTTTTTATTTTCATTTATTTATAAATTTATTTAAATTACATCATAACGACAAGTGTCAATATATTGAAGTCAACAAAATAAAATTACAATAAAATGAACACATCAAGAACAACAATATAATATACAAACAATTTAACCAGCAACTATTAAAATATTTTCTGAACAATTCAGTCAATATGTGAAAATCGACATTATTGGGAACATAATCCTCCCATTCCCTGCAAATTCTTCGAATACCAGGTATATATATATTTTAATCTTATAGAAAGGAATAACGAAAGACAAAATGATAGGCGTAAATGACGAGGTAGCACATCAAAAGGAATGTCAGCAAGTAGCATTGGACAATAACTGCTACAAAAAACAGCAAATCAGCTATCAATCTTCTCACTTCCAGAATAATAAATCTAGTTTCAATTCAGGAAATTGTTTTGTAAATATTTTTAATGAAAGCGTGATTATACGACCTCAAATCTAAAAATATTCTTCTTGATGATTTTTTTTTAAGAAAAGCACACTCAAGACATAAGAGATGTATATTGCCAGCATCGTTTTGGCATCACCAAGATTAAGAGTGTTCCTCATTACCTTTCTACAGACAGCCTTTCTACAGATATTTTCGATATGAATCCTGAAAGAAAGTTACAAGTTTAATCCTAAGTGTATCCCATTATCCACCCGATATCGTGGATCATATTGATAATGGATTCATATAAAATGTTTTTATATATTTTGTTAATTTACTAAAAATTAGTCGCCTTATTAGTTGTATTACCTTATGAAGTAAAACTCAGTATAATCAAAATAGAAACCACATGGTCACATAACTAATACAACTAATAAGGCGACTAATTTTTAGTAAATTAACAAAATATATAAAAACAAATGACTAACACATCAGTGTTAAAAAGTCAAAAATTTAAAATAAAATGTTAAGCTCAATGCCAATGATTATTTTTTTCTTCAATGGAGTTTGCAAAACTCACATGACTTCCTCTCGTCATTTATTGCAGTGCTAATTAGCAAATTTTCTTCAAAGTTGGAATTTTTACAGTAAATTGACGAAGCTTTTATCATTCTGAATGGGTAATGAGGATGCTGCGCAAATTCATTTTGGTTTTCAGGACATAGCAGATACTGAATGTGATTACATAGTAAACTACTTGTCAGTACTACCTTCAAGATCCAAAAATACTGTACGCGCAGTTTAGCCTAATTAACCTAAACGTCACAGATCCCATCAGATTCCAATTAAAAATACTTTTTTTTAGCGCAGCATTTAATTATGTGACAATTATTAAATAAAAAATAGTGAGTGAATATCTATTTTTAAACACAAGTGATAAAAAGTAAAAGCAGCTATTATTCTTTGTTGCTAGTGTAATAAAGTACGAGGCATGTCCAGTAAGTAAGTGTACTGAGGCTCTCACGGCCGGACGGATTTGTTTTCGACATGTTGGCTACACTGTCATGTAGCCTGATTCCTCCCCTCCGCAACGAGACCGGTTCGAGGTCAGTACGTTGAGAACTGTCGACGCGACAATACGTTTCGTGAAAAGTGTCAATCCAATCTCCCGCCAAGCGAATCGAGTGGAGGCCGGGCAAGAGTTTTTGAAACGCTACAAACTCCATGGAGATGAATTTTTCCGCTCCATCATTACTGGAGATGAAACTTGGGTTGCACACTACACACCTGAAACCAAAAGGCAGTCTCAACAGTGGCGTCACACCTCTTCACCCTCCGCCAAAAAGTTCAAAACCACAATTTCAGCCAAGAAAATCATGGCATTCGTGTTTTGGGACTGTCAAGGCATAATTTTAATTGAATATATGCCTCATGGGGAGACCATCAACTCTGCAAGATACTGTGAGACCCTAAAAAAGTTGCGGAGAGCGTAACATTATTCAATTCTTACTAGCCCGACATATAGCGGAAATACATGAAACATAAGATCAAAACAAATCCCAGTTATAGCAGATTTGAAGTTTTACCAACGGAGTTGTTTATACGATAGAGAGAGGAAATATGTGTACATTCTCAGTATATTTGCACGTTTTTATATTTTTTATAATCATATAACCACAGTTTAATAGGTTGCAGAAAAAATTTAATATTCAATATGTGACTAAAGTATTTTTGCACTCTCGTTCAGATCAGTATTTGAACTGGAGTGTAAAAAAAAAATTTTACTTTACTCACTGTTTGATAAATAACTATTCTCCAGATAACAAAATCCAAATAAAAGTGATAGGTTTTTAGAGAGTGCAGCTAACATGATGAATTAAAGAAAATCTTAGAAGCCGATTTCAGAGAATATTAAAAAAAACCTCAGAGAACCGGTGTAAGATTGCACTTCAGGTTAACCGGTTATCTTTAAAATTGGAATTCTGGCTCAGAATCGTATACAGCACTGAAGCGGTAGTTTCAAGAAAAGCAAAACCCCTGCAACTCTTCCAAAATCCTCCAACAAATCGGTTTTCCTGGAAAAGAGTGTTCAAGTAAAAGTGATCGGTGTTTATTTTTATAAATTCACATGTATGTATGTATGGGGTATTCTCTAATTTATTGCTTTTACATTTATTTTATACTTTGAATATGAAAGTTGTACGTGAGTATTTTCAGTGCAGAGTGGTTAGGAGCATGGACTTGTATTTCAAGGTCTCCAGTTTGAAATCAGCAAAGAACTGCGAAATTTATATTTGTTCGAAAAATATTAATCATAAAATATGTATGTGCTTCGGTTTATGTCAATTTTATTAATCTGATGTTAAGCCGGCATGAAAATATAGTATTTTACTCTAATTTAATTAGTTTCATTTAATAGGGTTGTGTTAATATTGTAAGATAATTTGATTAATATAAAGTAATGCGAGATACTGCAAACTGTAGTTTAATTAATTTATAAAGTACATAATTTAATTATATAAGGTATTTAATTAATTTACTTTGTTTAAGTATTAGTGAATGGATATTTAATACTATTTTGAATTGTATATACACTGAATAGCATAAAACTTAATTAATTCAAAATTATATTAAATATTAATTAAATGGTAAAAATGAAAACTATTGTTTCTGCCCTTAGAGTTGTAATTTCGAATTTTACACGAAAATAGTTTTTTTTAGGTTTCCCGATTAAGAAAAAAATATTTTTAACGAAGTATGTGGAAAAACTATCTCAAAAACCAACATTGCAGCAAGTCCAATTTTGATATTTATTTTAGCTAATACCTGGGAATTGCTCCGAAAATTTGGATTAAACTCGAAAAAAATTCCTAAGAGCCTGTACAGCTCACTGTACAGTGATGGACAATGTTGTCTGTGACGAGAGTACACTGCCCGGAGGCGGTAGTGCACTGAGAAAGCTCCGGGCGCAAATAACCATAGATGTAAATGCGCATTAAATTAAAACAAAAACAAATTCTGTAAGTGCGACTTTACAATTGTTTTGTTTAAACCGTTTTATGCGATTTTCTAGAAAATTGGTCCAGCGATTTTTCTTCCAACTTTGTGTACTGACTGTACCAACGGCCACCATTTTTAATTCAAATACATTTTCCCAGAAAAACTGAAAATTCAATTCGAAAATTGGAACGTTCAGAAATTTTTTTTGGAAGTTACAGAAGAACTTCTCCAATGTTCCAGTTCTTTGTATAAATTTTTATCACATTTTAACATGAAGGTCTTTTAAAGAGCTAGAATTCCAATTTTGAAGAAACGGTTTTAAATTAAAAGAGGGGCGTGCTCACCACAGATCGTTCAGTTTAGGCCTTCGTTACCAAGGTTGGCCACTAACTGTTATTCTAGGGACGGTAGTTTGGTGTACTGGTTATGAGCATGGACTTGTAAATGGAAGGCTCCCTAGTGCGTGTCGCGCATATAACGGATAAATTTATATTAGTTTAACAAAAGTTAAGTGTCAAGTATGTGCTTCCCGTCCCCCGTCCACGATACATAACCCAATTTGCTGTAGTTGGACGTTAAGCCGCCTGAAAGAAACAGACGACTTTACTAACGGTAGTTCCCACTAGTTCTCAGGATGCTGGATTGACACCAGCAGTGTCATATTGGAACCAAAACGCGAAGATCAAATTTGATCGTACTGCGATTTTCATGTTGAGATATTTCAGTTTGCACATTTTCTAGAAATATTTTACTTTCTCTTACTCTTAGTAAGAGGAAATCCATCCGAGCAAAATCCATCAGCCGGAAGTGCGACTTTACCGCTTTGACTTTTTTTCTTTTTAAGTTTTTCGCGATTTCCTAAAAAACGCCCCCTTTCGTCTTCTGTATTAATTAAACTTCGTATACTGTATAAATACCTACATAAATATCTATAATTTTTTATTTCAACGTTTCCCAGGAAAATTGACTTCTTAGAGCTGAGTGATAATAACGTTATGCTTTCCTTCAAAGTACCAGTCATTAATATGTACAGTGTTACCCCCCTATTAATAAAAAGAAATTCCAAATTCTGAAATGTGAAAGTGTGACTTTTCAGAATAGGTTTATGAGCTTTTTTTTGGAATTTTCTCGAAAATGGCTGGAACAATTTTCTTTGAACTTGGTGTACTAACTGCACAGATAACAACCTATCACTTTTATTTGTAACAGATTTTCCGAAAAAATTGCTTTTGTGGAAATTGTGGCTTTAAATTTCAAATGTTATTTAGATTGTAGAATGTTGTTGGCGCTTTCTGATTTACAGCAGTAAGAGAAAGTCGCGTTTTTTATACTCCGGATATTTTTTCGTCCGGTACTCAGGGAATTCAAAATATCTACTATTTCCGGTAAAAATTAAAATTTGAATCATTGTTATGACATCGTATTATTTACACTATTTGAAGCATAAGAGAATCAAGAGAAAGTAAAAAAAAAAAATTCATAAATATAAGGTGAAGATCAGGGATGTGCGATCAGGAGAAGAACAATACTGGCAAATACTCGTATATTGGGCAAGTGTTGCGTTAGAAAAAAAAAACCTTGCGTAGTAATACGCCATCTGTGGGCTAAAACTAGTTTATATAACGAGGCGCCATCTGTGCCATTCTTTAGTTGTTATCACCAAATACGGAGAATTGTGAAAGAAGGCGAGATAGAGAAACAGACTGACAGATTTTCTAGCAGTATTTTTTCTCTTTCTTTCACTTTCTGTCGTAGTTTTTCCAGCAGTCTGACTCTGTTCAGATTTTTTTTTTTTTAGAGGGTTTCTCGGTTGGATAGTAAATCAGGAATAGAGGGAACACTGTATATAAAAGAAAGAGCGCATCTGACACAAATAAAATTTCAAATTTCATTATTTACAGCTTCTGAAACTTATTTGAATAACTGGATGGATATTCAAATCAGGAAGTTCAAGGGTTTGACGAACTGATTAAATTTTCTTATTTATGTGGTTATCCAATAATAAATAAGGAACTGTAAATCAAAGTATATCTATAAGAAACTTGCAATATTTGCAGTATCACATCACAAGCTTAGGGAAGGGATTAGCTCAGTGATAGCACGCTGGACTAGCAACGCGGAGATCACGGGTTCGAATCCAGCCGTGCTACCCTTAGATTTTCTCTTCCCAAGAGCCTCTACAGTACACTCTGTACTGTCCGGTGATGGACAGTGTTGTCTGTAATGAGAGAACACTGTCCGGATGCCGGCAGTGCACTGAGAAGGCTCCGTGCGCAAATGACCACAGATGTTGAGACGCCTTAAATTAAAAAAAAAACAAAAAAAAAAAAGCATGCTGGCAACCCTGTCATAAGTTAAAACAGCTGTTTGACTGACCACTGTTTCAGTTTATATAACCTCTGGTATTCACAATGATAGCATATCATCTAGAAATTTAAGAACAGTCATACGTACATTTCCAGGGATGCCGCATGCTTCTACTGTGCAACGTCGTCACGGACGGCCAAATTTTTACAATTACAATATTTCAAATTTATTCAATTTAACCAAATATTTTACATTTTATAAATATCGATATTCCATTTTTTCTTCGTAAGTTTTGCGATTTTCTTGAAAACGGTTCCTACTTTTTTTTTAAAGAACTATCTGTACACCCAAATACCAAACTGATTTTTTTTGGAGGTTCTGGGGAAACAGTAGCGTTAAGCTTTCCTCAAAAGTAACAGTTCTACCACCTATTAATACTGATGTACTTTAGAAGTATCGCTAGAATTCCAAATTTAGACGGTTAACCGAAACTGGAGTGCGACTTTACAGTATAGGTTTTGGAATTCTCTCAAAAATTATTCTAAACGATTTCCTTTAACTTGGCAACGCAGTGTGGCGGCAAAAAGTATTTGCACACCAATTTTTTCTTTAAATTTTTGAATTTAAATAATAAAAAATTTTGGTCAACTTTACAAATTAAAAGTATCCTAAAAACCTTATCAAATTCCTTAGTAAATATAATCTAAAACTTCTGTCATAATGAAACGAAAATAAATTAGAAATAACATAAACATTTGGAAAAAAGTATTTACACTCTTTGATTACAGAATTTCAAAGGTAGTTCACTAGTTGGTTATTATTATTTTTTCAATTCCATCAGTATTGTCAGTATTTGTTCTAAACTGTGGCTGAATGTTTAGAACTCTTTCTCTTGTGATAAACTGATAATGACAAAAGTGTCGGCACTCGCGAAAAAGTTATTTTACTAAGGATTAAACAGAAATCATATCGGGAAATAGCTGATTTCTTAAGGCTGAATTTCTCTCTGTAAGATGAGATATGAGGAACGAGGCACAACAGAAAACAGTTAACGCAAAGGCCTTCCGAAGAAGTTAAGTGGTAGAATGAAGAGAAAAATTAAACATGAACCTCTTAAGAATCAAACGATAAGCTGGTATGGTGCAATCAAACTTCTGGTGTCCGCGTAAGCGAAAGGACAATAAGGAATGCTTTGCATGCTGACGGTCTCCACAGAAGAACCTTTCAAAAAACCTTTCATCAGGGAAATGAACGGCTAAAAGCGACTAGGGAGTACCTAAATAAGCCTCATTGTTTTTGGGAAACTGTAGTGTTCTCCGACGAAAGCAAGTTCAATCTGTTTGGATCGGATGGTCGAAGGACAATCTGGCAGACGTAATGAGCCAATGAAGAAGCAAAATGTTTCCGTTGCAGTGAACACGGGGCGGACATGTAACGCGGTGCGGGATGTATTGCCTATAATAGGGTAGGAAATCTTGTACATATCGAGGTTAATTTATATGGAGAAGGTTACATGAACATTTTGCGCCGTAATCTTAAAGCAAGTGTAGCAAATTTGGGAATCCAGCACCAGTTCATTTTTCAACATGACAATGATCCCAAGCACACTGCTAGTAAAACTAAAGAGTAGTTAACATTTGACGTTCCGAGACAGCTGCCCACCCCTCCACAGTCGCCAGACTTGAATATAATTGAACATTTATGGCACATACTGGACCAAAACGTTAAAAAACACGAAATCATTGGAAGACACCACCTTAATAATCTTTTAGTCGAAGAATGGGAAAAAAATCAATCCAGATCTAATTAAAAATTTATTCCACTCAATGCCCAGACGTCCACAAGCAGTTATCGGTGCTCAAGGACTTTTACAAAATATTAATAGTAAATAAAATAAATAAATAAACCCTAGAAAAATGAAAAACTATAATGTGCATTAGAAGAGGTTTTATTTTATTTATTCAAATATTTGATCAGTTTTAAATATACTTTTTATTTGTGCAATTAACTGAAACTTTTTATTACCTAAATTCATTATTTCAAGAAAAAACATGGCGGCAAATACTTTCTGCCGCCGCTGTATATCATTTTTATTTTATTTAAACATTTTTTCAAAAAAATATTTTTAGATAGTTTTGTGGAAATGTGGAGTTACATTTGTAAAAATCTGAGAGTCAAGAACGTTGTCATTTTATATACAATTGTACGAACAAGGAGTAAGAGAAAGTCGTGTGAGTGTTTCACACCAGATCTTTTTTTCCTCGGAGAGTACAACCTTAAAAGTACGGAAATGTGTATTCCAGTAATAGCATGTACCAGGAAATACGTATAAAGGTTCACTAACTAGGAACACATTTGCCATTTTAATTAAATTGGTCAGGTTTAATTAATGTGGTCCTGGAGAAGCAAGACTCCAGATATACTAGCTCACCAGGAGAACTGCCTTATTCACTTAGTTTGCCCCATCTTTACGTACTTCCAGCCTATTTCCAGTGTGTTAACTTTTCTTTCTTTCGTCCTGGTTCCTTCAACTACGGACATTCTTCTTCCTTAATTTTATTTTACTTTTATTTATTTTATTTAACCTACACGTTTATATTTTAATATATCTTTATTTGCGTATTAATTTAAAACTGTCTGCTTTCTAAATAAATTAGGCCGTGTTTTATTTAGAATTTTTTTGTCTCGACTAATGAAGAAATATTATGACAACTTAATGGTTTGAAGCGCTTCCTTTTAGCTAAAAGTTACCGAGGTAATGAGTTCGATTTCCCCAGGTGTAAGCTTTATTCATTTATTTTTACTTTCAACGGTATGTCTGATATTTCTAAAATGAAAAATCGAGGAAGCTGAAATTTATATTCCGTTTAGAAACCACCACCATCGCATCTGACACGAAGGTTTTGGTCCAAATCCATCAACCGGAAGTGCGACTTTTTTTACTGAATGTCTTTTTAAAAGTTTTTCACGATTTTCTCGAAAACAGCTCTAATGGTTTTCCTAAAAACTTTGCATACTAACTACAAACATAAACGTCTATCACTTTTATTTAAAACATTTTCCCGGGAAATTTGAGTTTTTCGGAGGTCCCTGGGGGAGGGGGGGGGGACAACACTCGTCCAAGTTATTACTTCGTTCCAATTATTACTAATGATGGGTGCCCGCTGGAGCGGGACCTTAGCCAATGTGAAATCCGCTCTTAAGATGTCTCCCCCAGCAATCTACCGGACTAACTATAGTCTCTTAAGATATTATTAATCTCCAACTCCCCCAAGTATTCCCTTGAGAATGTTGGCCTTTCTAGATTATGCGGAACCTCGTATTAGTGTCGCGAGTATACTGATCTACGTAGTAGTATACCCTTTTCCCGACTCCTTCGTCACAATTTTGACACAAAGGACTAGACTGCTGTCTATTTTGTGTAAATAACCGCCTACCCAAGAAGTCCAGTCAATAAACCATGATTTCTTAGTTGTATCCTACTCAGGGAGAAGGTACTTAAAGTCCCTATATCTTATACCTTTTATAAATCTCCTAGCCTAGAGACAACGTTCCGTGTCTCTCCAGTTCCCTATTACTCCATTTTTAACTTCCCTGCTGCCTGGTGACGGCTCGTTCCAAATCGTCGAAGTATAAATACAAATCATCCAAAAATTTAGAATAACAAATTTCATGTCACAGAGTGTGAACTGTGTCTAGAACGGCTGTATTAAACCTGATGTTATCATACAATGAGCGTCTGAATATTTTGAACCTTATCTTAAGACGCATATTCCATGACCTCCATGATGTTTCCACCAGGTATATTTATTTAAATATAGTTCGTGTATACGGCTCATTCCGCATTATCTGTCAAGAGATTTCTAGCCAAGTACAGCATCCCAGTGTTAGACCATCCGCCTTATTCGCCGGATCTTGCACCGTGCGACTTCTATCTGTTTCCTAAGGTGAAATCTGCATTAAAAGGAACAAGATTTGAGTCTGTTGAAGCTGTGAAAGAGAAAGCGGCACGCGTCCTGAAGGAGCTGACAGAAGAAGACTTCCAACACTGTTTCAAACAATGGAAGATTCGCATGGAGCGTTGTAGGGATAGAGGAGGGGTGTATATTGACGGTGATAATAAGTAAATATATATGAAATCAAAATAAAATGTTTTACAGCGTCAGTCTCGTTATTTAATAGCCACACCCCGTATTTATATATTAATAAGATCAAATACTATTCATGACATCATGTTGTAACTTCAAACAGTGATTTAGTTAATAAACAAAAACTAAGATCCATAGAACAACTGACCGGTGGTTTTGTGGTGGGAATATTGCTCAGATCTTGTAATGGCAGGCCGCCATTCCGCAGTGTACAGTAGCCAGTATAGGGTCCTGGTTGTAATAACGACCTGGTAGGCGACGTCCTTGTAGTCTCTATTGTGCTCACTAGTTGTCGCTTCCTCATAAATTCATGTTCTTCCTCTTCCAAACCTGTTTAAAAAAAATTAAAAATACAAAATGTTAGTGTAACAGTCAAATATTCGAAATCTTTTTTTCAAATTATCGATTTTTATGTTAATCGATTTTATTTTTGAAAATATATTTAAATCTAACATGTCTTCCAACTTAAAAAAAATCTATGACGCAACAGCCCATGAAGAGCCAGACTTGCCAGACGCAGATTTTTGTTGGGAGATGTGTGGTAAGTACGCTGCAGTTCGCTCGCCGTTTAGTTGTGCCTTCGCTACCTACGTGCGCTACCAACTGTAGCTTCCCAATTTTTCTCACGATGCGGGGTGAACACCGACTTTGTCCTCACACCAAAATTCTCGCACCAAAGGCATGACGTTGATTCCAACATAAAATGCTATTAATTAATTATGTTATTAATTAATGAATACAACAATGTTTGTTGCAAAGTATTCGGCAATCAAAAAGTTCCGTAATTGAATTTTCACAGGAAAATGCTTATTTTAAGGTCATTTTGGCAGCAAAAAATCTGGTTTGAAACACTCATACGACTTTCTCTTACTCCAGTTTACTGATAAATTTTCCCAAACCTATAATTTTATTAAGTTTTTTATTTGTCTTCAATTTTGTATCAATGGGAGAAACCCCAAATTTAATAAAATAACTTATGTGAGGAAAGCGTAAGTTCCCCTTCACCACTTCGAGTTTGACGAAAATCGACCAACAGTTTTTACAGTATTATCTAAATTATACAGTATTTTTAAATTTATCATTTAATCATTTAATACGGCAGAACGAGCTTTTAAGATTATAGAAAAATATTTATATAATTTAAATATATTTGTTTTAGTTTGGTTATTTTTAAGGTTAAATATAATTTGTTGAGGTGAATCATTACTATTTATGTTCATTATAGATCTTATATTATTATACAAAGAACAATTTAATACAATATGTATGAGATCTTCTTTCTCGTTAAGATTACACAACATGCAAGTTTTTGTAGGATCTATTTTATAAATTACATTGTTAATATTAAATTTCATAAAATAATTATTACAAAATCTAAATTCTGCAAAAAATTTAATAAATTTTAAAGGAACATTTAATTCTAGATATTGTTGACAGGTCAAAAAATCTTTAAGCGTGTATGTTGTGTATAACTGTTGTGAAAAACTTGATTTAAACAAACGGTCAACATCAGCTGATATTAGTGAAAATTGGAATAAATTTAAAATATTTTTAAAGTTGTTACTGTTTAGTAAAAGACCCGTTAAATTCTCTAAATTATCGATACATGTTTTAGAAATTACATTTTTAACCTGAGAAAACTAATTGTACTTTAAACAGTTTTTCTTATTGTAACTATTTTGGTCATACTCAACTAACTGCTTAAAACAAATTTTGGGCAATCTGTGTTCTTCCATAGATTCCATTTTTTTTATCCAATTTAAAGTTTGCTTTAAAACAGAAAAACTCATATGTAATTCTCCAGTTTCAAGTCTTAGCAAGTGTTTAGCAGCATTCTTTGGAAGGCATAAGAGCCTCTTGAAGAACCGCAATTGAGTTTGAATGCAATTTATTATATTTTTATATATAATACCTACAATTTTTGTGATTTTTTGTTATACGTTTCGATGATTTTACGATATACGTTTACTTTGGTGATACTCAATAATATTAATTATTTGTAATAGCAAAATATTTATAAAAGTGTAATGACATAGCAATGTCAAGCGGTTCCAGCCAGCCGCTACCTTCACAAAATATTACAAAAAGAAAGAATAATTTATAACTAGTGGCCTCAGCCGGCCGCTGCCTTTTTCAATACAAGGGTATCAAAGACAAGCACCGATAAAAACCCTTTTTTATTGAACAGAAGCCACCTGGCCGATTCAAGGCTACCGGCCTTTGAAATTCACCGATGGGCGACCAAATCTGGCCACTGACCTAAATCACTGGTCACTGACCTAACCAAGGTCGCACGCTACGAGAGATGTCTTAGTGTGAGAACTGCTTACACACCTGACAGTGTGTGAGTAATACTAATATAAACTTCGCCCCACTGGAGGAGGGGATCATTCATCACTCATCGATCATTATTATTACACCAGTAACATCAGTATATCAGTATTATTATTACATCAGCAGTTATACTTGAGTTCAGAGCGTGTCCCCTATACAAGGTTAAACTTATAATTATTTCATAGTTGTGCATATTAGTTATTTATTTTAATCATTTAAATGATTTGTTATTTAACTCTTAAAATTATTTATTTATTTTTATCAATTCATATTAATTGTAGTTACCATCTCGCTCATTCAAATTTTTGTAAATTCAGTGTTTGTATTTCAAGTAATAACTCTAAAAATCTCTAAACTAACTTCCGCCTAATAAATCCCTCTTCAAGACATCTGACTTCATACCAGTGGAATCCGATAATCGATTCCACTACAAAAGTATAAGTTAATAAAGTATAACAATGAAAAGTCAAACAAATTAAATTATTTATTTATTTATTTTTACCTGGCTGTCCCGGTTTGGTAAAAAAAAAAGGGTAACCCTACTCATACTGACATACGCCCAACATTTGCACAAATACTGTGGGTTTAGTGAACCTACGGGCAAACTTTAGCTCACTGCATACTTCAGAGACGTCTACATACATAGTTACCAAGTAGAAATATTGGCACGTAAAGGGGCCACAATTTCAGCTTGCAGAAGATCCGGCTTTATAGCCAACGGAACTAAATTTCCTTCTTTTTATTCATTTACAATAAGAAATATATATTGCAAATTATTTATAGTATACTGTTAAGTTTAAAACTAAGACAGTATAGTAATAAAAAGAAAAAGTATAACTACTCTGAATAGTAATAACTCCAGAAATAGTAAATTGTTTTTCTTAAATAAAATAAAGTTCAAAGTCATCAAAGAGAGATATTGTTGTATTGTATTACTTGAACTTAATATCTTCAAGTTTGTACTTTATGGTAAGTATATATATAGATATTTAGAAAGAGCAGTTTGGGAATAAAACTAAATAAAAGATAAGACCGAAAGACCAGCCTGTTAGAACCCCTTCGGTTGTTGTATTTATATCTTAGGAAACAGTCTTCATAAAAAGGTGGGTGGATAAAAGAGAATAATATTTCTACTTTTTTACAAAACTTTTTAGATGCAAACCAACTAAAACTTTATATTATAGTTTAACATAATATTTTTAACCTAAATAAACATGCTTTTATTTTCAATGAATTTCACTATTTATTTATTTTGTTGGCCATTTATTTTAGCTAGTTTTTATTTATTTTTTGTTAAAGTTTAAGGTTAATTATTCCTTTTTGAAACTTGTTAGCGCTATAATAAAAAGGAGGTTATAATAGTGTGCGCGCTATCTATACAACACTTAAGACAACTACAAACATAACCTAACCTAGATTACAAACTTTCTGTAACTGCCAATAAAAAAACCTAATTTTCCTTTATATTTCTTTCGTACTCTTTTCTAATCCGCTTGTTTAATTTCACAATGCGCAATGGTTTCTGTACAAGTTGTAAGTGTATATGAAGCTGTAAACAAAATATCACAAAAACTAAAAATTGTAGCACGCTGAAACTTGAGATATGACATTTTCTAACGTTTCGGCCAAAATCCGTCAATCGGAAGAGCGAGTCTATGTATGGCTTCTTTTTTCCCTATTCAGATTGGCATCTTCACTTTAATTTAAAGCGTCAACATCATTGGCGCCCGGAGTCTTCTCAGTACAGTGTTCTCTCGTTACAGACAAGCTCCGGTCAGTGAGCTGTGAGGTTCCTAGAAAGAGAAAATCTAAGGGCAGCACCGCTGGACTTGAACACGGGACCTCCGCGATGGCGTACGCCGCTAACCCTTCCCTTTTCAGTTTTGCCTCTATCTAACTATATCGCCATCTATTATTCTGCCACTTGTTGCTCTTTAACTAGTTATTATCAAATTCATGATCTACTATTACAGTATAAATACTTTGAAGTACATGTTTTGAGGTCCTCCGAGTATGAAAAAAATGTTTTAGCCAATGGCGTTTGTGTATTTGTGTGTGACAGGTTGTACTTTTAAATTATTAAATAAGTAAATCTATTTTTACTTTCTCTTACTGGTGGTTAGAGGAAGTGATATGATCAAAATTGAGTTTTTACCGGAAGTAAATATTTTAAGGCCCCCCAGGTATGTGGGGAAAAAATTGGCGAATGCTTTGTATGTGGGTGAACAGAATTTCTTAAAAATGAAAAATCACAGGAAGTTTAACATTGAGATTCTGTTTAAGGATTTCGTATTAGACACTAAAATTCCAAGACAACCGAAAGTGAAAGTCACTAGGTGACTTCTAGCGAAAATAGCTCCAACGATTTTCTGTAATCCTGGCATTCATCTATCTAGAGGCAGTTAATGTACCCGTATTTTAATATAAATACTTAGTAGTTAAAATGCATAATTCAAAGAGTGAATTTAATCTTTTACTCCTATCATATCCTAACATCATATGGTCGCTTTAAGCTGTAAAGCTTTGGCTCAATTGACTGTGCTTATTAAATTGTTAACGCCCTAAACGTTTAAACCTAATTCCTTGTATTTTACAAAGTTGTAATAAGAAGAAGGAATACAGTAAGCACAATGAATGAGAATGGTTATCACCTAAAATATTTACATGAATACTTACAAAAAAAATTAAATGAATAAAAAACAATAAACACCATATGAATAAGGCAACTGAACAATGTAGTCAAAAAATCTTGATATGATAATTTTATGGAATAAAACAGGAAAACACGGTAAAAGAGAATGGCAAAAGCTGGCATGCTGAAGAAGCCTCCTTTTATAGTTTAGAGTGGTCGTCGACGTCTCCTATGTTGAGTTAAGTAGAGGAAGTAATAAACGTATAGAGGGCGTAAGTGGAACGTACAGCACCGCTATATAAATAGCGGAGATAGGCGGTAATATAGATTGCCCTATTCACTTTCTTAGTTAATGGAATACTAGAGTAATGCTATGAACAGCTACTAGGGGCGCCACTATACCAACTATAATATATATAGGTTATATATTATACGTTGAACGTAAAATAACCTCTATAACAATTACCCAGGTTTAAACTTACTTTTCAGCACCAAGAGATACTAAAATTTCCCATAATAAACTATTTATTTACTATGTATGTTGGTGGGATATTTAGGCTGATTTTTTTCGACTTTTTTGAGAAAAACATTTCAAGAGAAACAAACAAATAATTCTGGTGGTGAAACTCGCCCACGACTTTCTCTTACGGCAAATCTCACACTTATAATTGACAAATTTCCTTAAAGGTCGAATTTTTACTAAATGTTTAGTTCCTGTAACTGCTACCAGACGGTGGGAGTGGCCTAATTAATGCCTCACCTCCTCCGGAAACTTCTATTTCTTTATTGGAGGGGGGATCAAAATTTACGCTATCAAAAGCCCATTGGGCTCATATAGCTATACTAGAAAACAATAGGCAGCTCAAGAACAAAAATCCAGATCCTTTACTAATCCACCTAAGAATCACAATAACATTCAGGGGGGGGAACAGCCAACGCTCTTTCACAGACATCGTCTTGCGTATCCAAAAGCGCTGAATCTAAGCTCCTCATTAATCAGTCAGAAATGGTTGGCTGTTTCTTCCTCTGACTCACAAATTCTATAGAAAAAAAAACCTAGCAGGTATTAGCCCCATTACCTAGAACGCTGACGTCTGAGAGAGGTCCTTGAAGGACAAAGCAACACCTCACTATTAGCCCTATCCAGGTCCCAATGAGTACAATAGATATAAGAAGGAGAGAGAAATTAGAGAGATCGGAATAAAAGGTTAAATAAACTAGAATGAATGCTAAACACTACGAAGACACAAAAGACACTGCAAGAATTTTACAAGTATATAGAAGTTAGCTAGCGAGAGTTATAGGCTGAGCGATAAGAAAGGTAGCAGAAGGTTGTTGACTCGTTACCTGTTGTAAAACTGTTCCCTTGTAGGGCTAGCTCGGCTGTATATATCCACAATCTCCCACCCTAGTCAGGCCTATGCAGCAAGAAACTAGGTTGGTATTTTTGTGTTTCTCTCCGCTCTTCAGATCTTATTACAGGGAGGATGCCAGAAAATTTATTTACAGAAAATGTCCAGCCTGCAAGTTTGACACATATGTGATACGCCAAAACGGCAAGCTCGGGGATTAATAAAGGAAAGGAGGCGCCTAATTTGGCCAACATATCTATCTCTTCATTCCCTAGAGATTCCCATATGACCATAGATCTCTTGGCACTTGAGGGTGTAATTGGTGATATCGTAATTAATACTCTTATGTATGCTGACGACCTGCTCCTCTTAGCGGAAAACCCTCTTACCCTTCAAAGAAACATTCGTATTCTGGAATCCTAATTGAGATCAATGGAACCTAACAGTTAACCTGAACAAGTCTAAGGTTCTGACTTTTAGACAGGGTGGTAGACTTTCTTCAAAGAAACAATAATTGTTCTTTACAGGCACGCCTATTGAAACTGTGAACTAGTACAAATATTAACTAGTGCAAGTAATACTGACATCTCTTATCTTTGTCTAAGCATCTATCTGAAAGAATAGGTTACCATTAATAAGGTTATGGTCCGATTTTGTTTGTAATAAATGAGTTCCTCCTTCATCTAAAGTTAATTTTTTTAAAATAGTTTCCCGGATTATATAGTGTGCTACGCTGCCCAAATTTGGGGATTTCAGCTATATAATTTGCTCAAAAGGTTTCATCGTTTTTTTATTAAAAAATTATTTGGACTACCTGCATACACTCCTAACTATATGCTCTTTCCAGAAACTTCTTCATGTATTTACTATGAATTTGCATTTCAGATATAGTACTGAAGTCATTAAACTTCCAAATTATCGATTCTCTCGAATCGTAGCGCTGGGGTTGTTAAGAAAATGTATTCTGGTTTAAACATTGAAAAATCTTCTTTTGGCTGAAAAATATTCTCGCAAGATTGATCAAGGGTTGGATAGTTTTGACAAGTGGCAATGTCAGTTATCGGTCGTAATGCAATGTTTGAGATCAAGGCATTATGAGGAAATGAACAGTCTTCGAGGTTGTCCTCGAATAAGAAATTAAATTATTCTTTAGACATTTCATATTTTGAGACTAGCTTTCGCTCGTGGATTTGGGTCGGTTTGTTAAGATACGATGTGAGTTACTTTATTTAAACTATAATCCCTGGTTTGAAAAAGAGCCCAGTTGCTGATCTTTGTGTAATCACCGTGTGAGGGAAGACAAATTCCACTTTTTGGGAGTTTGTCCGATACTTTTGAATTCAGATATTCCTATTTAGGTGAAAACATTAAAGGATCAGCTGGTTCAGCTTCTTAATGGGCGCAATTTTATGAACCTTATTAAATTTGCACAGCAATCTTGGATTTATCGCAAAAATTTAGTTAAAGAATTTAACTTTACTTAGTTTCCATTATTTAGTATCCATATGTTTTTTGTGCAATGTTAATTAAAGTTTCACTTTTGTTTAATTAACTAATATGGTTAGCCCTGTTTCTATTGTGGCATTAGATTACGGTTATTTTTATTCTGCAAATTTTTCTTTTTAATTACAACCACTAACAATGAACATTTGAATTATTACAAAATAATATAGACATTTTCATATTACTCCTTTTCTGATCATCTTTAGCGATTATCATTTTTGTTTGTCAATTATTTTTTGTTATTATTATTATTTATTATTTTTATATTTCTTCCTGATTATCAACCTCCGGTAGACGGTTTCACCATGCCGTAGAAGGTCAAGAATGTTTTGTTTTTGTCATTTATTTTGTAACTGTGAAATAAAGCATTATTATTATTATTATTATGCATTATTATTATTATTATTATTATTATGCATTATTATTATTATTATATCAGAGCCCCTAAAATAAATTTTTCCGGAAATATGTTACAATAAGAATAATGGGTGAATAATAAAAGTACAGTTTCCAATAAAAGTTATGAAGCAATATGATCTTGGAAGCTCAACAGACAGGCATCCAGTGTTAAGCTAACAGCAACATCGGGATCCTATACAAGGACTAGAGCCGTCTAATTTAGCCAAATTTATTATCTTCGTATTAGCAGAATTTTGATATGACCTGTCAGACCAGGCTAGTAGGGCATACTCTTTATCAGTCTGCTTACTGGAATATTCTGGAACTATTTAGAAATGAAGATATCTGCCCAAAAGGAGCCAAATTTTAGAACAAGTTAAAAATTTCTTTTTAAATTTGAGAAGATCTCTATCTCACAATATACTAAAACTCTGCAGATATTGCAATTTATTTTCTCTTAGTCTAACAACACCAAACAACTCCTACTGACATCTTATACCTTACGCCAACATCCTGCAAGGTGGTTTATGTCTGTAACTAATTGAGCTTAGTGTATCCACACAGGCAAACTCCTTACTTAGCAGTATAGACATCGCACTTCAACCTATTTCTTTTCATGGACTTAACTAGCATGCCACAGTATATCTTCTAGGTTGTTATGGGATCTGACCTCTGCCACATGCACTTGTACACATCCGGCTATCTATTTACATTTCAAAGCTCTTCTTCATAAATTTTTAAGCACTGGAAATGTAAAAATTTTATGACTGTTCTCTATGTACCCGCGAAGGCAAACCTACACGTTGCTACCTGTCATATAATATTCTTTACAGCTTTGTGGAAAGCATAATATTGCTGTGTAATATTGGAGTGTGTGTGTGGTTTTCTTTTTGTATGTTATATAGTACAATATGTTTTGTACATTATATAGTAGAGACACAGAAATAAGGATGAAGCGCAGAGAATATAAAAACATATTAAGCTTCTACCCTGGTGGTCGGTTTGCCAAAGACTTGAAGAGATAACATAATTGAGGCATAAGTGATGACATCATTATACGAATAAAGTTGTGCTCCTTTATACTTTGATGTGAGGTCACAATTTTTTTACTTTGTTGTTGTTGTTTTTGTTGGTTACGGGGGGGGATTTCCCTTTGTGCTGGTAGGTGGCTATAGGAGGGGTGCAATTGTAAGGTAAGTTTCTTTTTACTTGCTCTTACTCCTATTTTTTTTATTATAATAGTATAACAGGGGAAAGGGGGAAGTTAATGTGAAGATGGAGGACCAGAGTGAGGTAATCCAGAGCAGTCACACTGGCTTGGTCATTAGTCCTGGTCATATGTGGGGTAAGAGGGTGTTCTGCTGTTATTGTTAAGTAGAATGCGCGCGCATGTCACTTCTATTAGTAGTAAAGCTTTATATGAGCAACAGTCGTATATATATATATATATGAAACCGTCGACAACCACTCCTTCATTTGTGTCTCCTATACTATTCTTTGTGAACGTTCATCCATATTTTCTTTGACACACTCACACGACTTCCTCCTTTTACCGCTGCTAATATAATAATGTACAAAATGACAAATTTGATTAAAATTGAAAATTTCGCATTTCCTAATATAGATACAGACAGAGTTGGTGAAATTTGTTGTGTGGTTGGTTCTGCAGAGCTGGAAAGCATCAGAGACTTTTTCCGTGATAGCCTGCTTCTTTTTGAGGTCATCGACCGGTTTCGGGTGTTCGCCCATCTTCAGGATGCGTTTGTCAAACAGTGTGATAACACAAACTTGCACATAGCAAATTCACTTGACTCAGTGTTGTCAGTGTGTAAACTGAATTTGCACTGTGCAAGTCTGTGTTATCACACTGTTTGACAAACGCATCCTGGAGATGGCCGAACGCCCGAAACCGGTCGATGATCTCAAAAAGAAGCAGGCTATCACGGAAAAAGTCTCTGATGCTTGGTGAAATTACCTGTACTTATCCAAAACAAGCAGTACTTGATGTGATTACATCCCAGAAGATAGCCTAATAACATTTGACTTTAATGTCCTGGAACTCCTAAATTCAATTTTTCTAGGAAAATTATACAAACAAAAAGATACGTTTATACCTGTACAGTTCCAAACCAAGTTTAAAGAAAATCGTTTAAAGGAAATCGAAGCCATTTCCAGAAAATTAAAAAAACTCTGGTGTGAAACACTCACACAACTTTCTTTTATTTTCTTCACACCTACAATTCTTATTAGTGTTCAAAACCGTCGAGTTTTTTATGGAAAAATCACGAAAAACCGAAAAAGCTATTCAGTAAAGCCACACTTCCGCTCAACCGATTTTCTTCAAACTGGGAATTTTGGCCACTTATATAATTCTTTTACATTTCAGAATATGAGCCAGCTCAACAAGATCTTTACACATAGAAATTAGAGGTAAAATATGTTATTCACAAATCTTAGTTGAGTCGCGGTTTCAGTCTACTAGATGGAGTAGGTACGTCAGTATAGTAGTGGGACGCTGGGGATAGT
Source organism: Triatoma infestans (assembly GCA_011037195.1). Classification (NCBI taxonomy): domain Eukaryota; kingdom Metazoa; phylum Arthropoda; class Insecta; order Hemiptera; family Reduviidae; genus Triatoma; species Triatoma infestans. The sequence goes on along the minus strand of JAAEAF010014462.1, from coordinate 119,875 downwards.
GTGTGAAGTGTGAGGAAGAAGTCGTCTGTTAATTTAGACATGTATGTGTGAATGTCTGTAATATAAAACTATTTGTTGACCGTTGATGAATTATGTTATGAAGAAATTTAATGAGGATCGGTCAAGAAAGAAACATTCAATTATGCCAACGTATGGACAGAATTTCCTGTCTTTATCGATGCAAGACTATCTATATATTAAAGCCTTGATAAATACAGGAAACTCTGTCGAAACGTTGGCATGATTGAATGTTTCTTTCTTGACCACCAATCCTCACAAAATTTCTTCATAACATAATATCCTTAATGTCTAGTTCTCTGTGTATTTGTGTTTCTGGTGAACCAAGGTGCTCTTAAAGCAATTCTTAGCACTTTATTTTGAAACGTCTGTAGTCTTTTCGTCTGCGTACAAGCTGGCTGTTGACTGGGCAAGCGTATGTCAAAAGAGGGCTGAGAATCCTTGTTGCAGTTTAGTGTTAATGTGCAGACTCCAGGTGAGTCTTGTGTCAATGATTATACCGAGATAGCGCACTCCTTGGTCCTTTCGTTTCCAGGGTATTACCTGCTTGATTAATTTTAATCGCCGAAGGTCTTCGTTTTGGAATCTGTGAAGAGAGAAAATTTTTGTTTCTGGTTTAGTGGTTGAGTAGCTTCCATTTGATTATGATGTCTATAGTTGTATATGTGAGCTAGTCATGTTTTAGTCAATGCTATCGTTAGTTGAGGCTATCATTGTGTCATCTGCTTAAGTAGCTAAAGCGGTACGAATTGGTTCAGGTATGTCCGAACAGTAAAGGCTAAAGAGTATAGGGCTGATGATTGCACCTTGCGGTAGTCCCCCGGGAATTTGGGTCCAGTACTACATATGTTGTTGAGTCTTATTTGAAATGTTCTATTAAACCTTAGTAAAAGGATACTAAGGTTTGAGTAATATAGTCAGGTGCGTTTGTGTGTCTGAGTTTGTAGAGTAGCCCCGAGTGCCAAACTACATCGAATGCAGCAGCTACGTCCAGAAATACAGTATGTTTCCTTTGTTCAAAAAGGTGTACTATGTATTCTGCAATTCTCTGAATTTGATGTGCTGGTGAGTATTTTGGTCCGAATCCGAAGTGATGTTGTGGAATTATGTTTGAGACAGTCGTGTGTTTTAATTTAATATTCGTCAATAGATTATTATCACTAATATTTTATAATATAATAAGAAACCATTGATACAGTCCCAAGATCAAAAGATCATACAGACAAAAGATCTAAGTGTTGTGTCATGAAAATCAAGGATTGAAAACAAATATTTCCAGTAACAAAAAACTTCAATTTCGTAAATTCGACACGAACCGCATTACTTTCTCTTAACCAAGAGTAAGAGAAATTAAAAAAAATATATATATTGCCATTTACACACACTTTCATGTTACCGCCGCCAGAATGAAAAACAATTTTCTTCCACTGTTATTATTTTGCTCATTTTCTCGTCTAACTCAACATTATACAAGAGACACTTATTTTGCTATTCCCTCTACCTGAGCTATGTTTATTCCCTCTATAAACTTTTGTCCGGAGCAACAGCTAGCCAATTAAAACACTTCAAAAACTTCTCCTTGTGAAAGCTAGCAGAGCAAATAATTTTATTTCACACACACACACACACACACACACACACACACACACATATATACATACAATTTATTTTACTAACAATTCTGAGTAAAACTATTAGAGACATTGGTAAGAGTTCTAAAATTAATTTCCTTTCTTTGTTACTCCGAACTGGTGGGTTCGGTGTTATTCTCTTTCTCACTTATATTGTAGATAATTATCTACTGAGCTACTATTGGGCTATTCGCGATTTACTGTGCTTTCTCCTATCTGCTGTCATTGTTATTAATTTATAAAAGTTATATTGTACTTTTCTTTCCGAAGGGGATGACAAAAATATAGTCATAATAATTACAGAGAAAAGTGAACAATAATCATTTTATTCAGTTACTAAAAAAAAAACTGAAATTGTATTCCTTTTATTATATATCACAGGAAGTACTTATTTTGAATACTAAACAGAGTTTTATTAGCATTTGTCTAGAGTAAGAAACCCATCAGCTCTGCGATATCCAAAGCCCCTCTGTTATCATAAAGTTCTTCTAAAATTTAACCACTGGCCGATCAAACTGGACAAGAAACTTAAGGAAGTTTAACAAACAGATATGATGTTCCGAATCTGTTTCTCCCCAAAAGCGAGGAATCTGTCATAAGATTAATAGACTGTGTCACTAACTGTATAAAATGTATCCGGCAGAAGTCCCTTATATAGAAATGTCTTCTCCCAGCAACATTCCACTATACAGTCCTGTTTAGATCTCGTAATCACCACTTTCGACTGATGACAACCCAACGCGAAATCACCCACAAATATGAATGCTGTGAATTTATTCTAGCCTGTAAGTGAATGAGGCAAGCAGTACCAATAGCAGGTTTTGAGTCAATGAAGGTGAAGGGAAACAGTTGTCTAATTCAACCTATCAAACTTCCTCACTATCAGAACTATAGTTTGAAAAAAAAATTCAAGAATTTTTGAAATTACTCACCCGAATTCGGTTGTGGTATGATGTCTGGATTTCGTTCATCAGTTTCTGAAGATAAATCACCTTTAGGACTGGAACCGGGCGGTTTAGCCGGCGGTACTTCAGGTTTAGATCTTCGTGGATCATCCTCTCGGGAACATTGCAGCCTCAAGACAGCTGCAACTAGGCAGGCGACCACAAACAGCGAGCTGACCACTCCGACGACCACTGTCATCACTGGGGTCAAGCGGAAACCATTTCTCGTTCGTTCACCGCCTGTTGAAATAGAGAAATGAAAATGTTAAATTTTCTCCATGATTAAGTGAACAAGAATCAAGTATGTTTTATAGTATAAAACCCGCACATTGAATAATCTGCTGGAAGATTTTTATATAAATTACCTCATAGTTTTTTCTTCATAAATCACTGGTAAAAGTTGCGAGTTTTACCAGTTTCTTCTACATTTTGCGATTTTTTTTGGAGGTGCGGGTAATTTCCGTACCATTGAATAAAGAGTAGCAATCCGGAATGATTAAGTGCTGGCTATATCTGAGATACTATCTGCCATAATGCGGCTTCTTTTTCTTCTGATAAAATCGTGTTCTAAGCGTCCTTACTATTACAACCATTAATGTTTTAACCCATGAGACATGAAAGAGAGAGAGAGAGAGAGAGAGAGAGAGATATCATATGTACGCTTTGACAAGATACCGGTATACCCAAAATCGATTAGCCAGGAAAACAACACGTTGATTTGGAGTTTGAGGCTTACTTACTTATGTGTATTTCCCAGTGATGTTTAGCGTGTCATCAGGTCATACATTTATTTCCACAAATCTTTGTCCGATCAATCTACTCGTCGCAATCCACTAGCCGCCATTTTTTTCATCATCTATTTCCTCTTACCGTTGCGCTGGTATTCCTCGTCTTCTTCTCCGTTCAAAAGGTCCGTTTACTAATCTTTACTTATATATTGTCTTAATCTTATCTTTATATTGTCAAATATCCCACGTCCATTTGCCCGAGTTACCTATACCACATACCTTCTTGCTCCTCGCTCAAACCAGTTTTTTTCTCCAAAAATCTGCGATTGCCTAGCCAAGAAAATCGCCAAAGACTGATAAATTGCATGACCTATGTACAGATTTATAACTTACTATTTTACATAATTGAGAGAAATCAAAAATAGGAAAATTTAATGTGCTAATAAAAGTTTGCAAAGAAAACTCTTATGACCAAGATGGAAGCTGACAAAAGCCAAATTGGGAAGCATATACACTTGCACAAAGTTGTTAACAATTTAACTTTAGTGAAATATGTAAATTTTATGTAACTAACACTAGACATGGTTCAGCAATCTAAGTTAAGTACTAGTAACCAACTTACTTACGCTTCATCAACAATTTAACTTAACCTTGTTTTCAATAATTCTATTTCATTTTACTGGCCCAAAAATAAATATAATCTAGCTTTTCTTATTTTCAGTACTTATATATGCACACTATAAAAAAAAAAATCATTAACCCTCGTTATTTTTCACGTTAATTTTTACTGAGAAACTCTTCTGCCAATCAGACAATTCAAAGCATTAACCAATCAGATTATTTTAAGTCAACAACCTCTTCTAATGTTGATCTGACCTCAGAAGTTCATTTAAATCCTTCCCAAGGCCGCACAAAAAGCTTGTAATTATAATAAAGAAAAGTTTCTTAATATAAATTGCAGTAAATCAAAACAATTGTAATGAATAAAAAATACTATAAATATAAATAATTGAAAATAAGAGCAAAATATATTGTTTTATTGAATTTGTGAGCAATTATAAAATCATGAGTTATTTTCCATGATAGCCTGCTTCATTTTGTGGTCATCGACTGGTTTCCATGAGGATGTCTTGATAACACTGTGCGTAAACTGATTTTGCTATGTGGAAGTTTGTGTTATCGCACTATTTTATCAAGACATCCTAATGACAGGCGAACGCCCGAAATCTGTCGGTCGATGACCACAAAATGAAGCAGGCTATCACGGAAAATCTCTGATGCTTTCCAGCTCTGCAGTCTCAACCACAAAAATCATGGAAATATCGTCCAGGAATGAAAATGGAGCCGCAATGTGGCGCCTCTAGCGGGATTTTCCATGAAAAAGATTTGCCTTTAATCGAATTTTAAGTATTACTTGATGAATGCTTTTCGACGGATGCATCCGTAACTTCCAATTGTTGTGGGAGATTTATTTCTATTTTTGTGCATTGGTTGATCCTTTGCCTGGGTAAAAACCAAAAGAATATATACTTTTCGAAAATAAAAAGATGGGGGGGAAAAAAAAATCGCCATATGTATCTCCTTGCCGAATCCTGAACAGCGATTATACGAAAAGTTTACATTCCAGACATGTTGAAGTAGGATTTATTCGTTTCAAATTCAGTAATGGGAAGAACTTCTGGTTTATTTAGATCTTAAGAATAAATATTTGGTAATCTAAACGCAAAGTAAAATGCCTACAATAAAAAAAAGAAGAAGTAATGAGACATGATGATATCCGAGGATTGCTTACGGTGGAGGAAGGTTTAAACAGTATACATTATTACATATTATAATAATATAACAGTATACATTATTATATTAATGGTTCAAACAGTTTAGATTATTGATACTCGTATATCTTAACTATTATATCCTAATAAGAAATTTGTGAAATAAAACCTGTTAACACTTTTAATCTCTAAACGGTTCTCATTAGACGCTAAAAGTACATCTTTATTTACTGACTTTTTAGTGAAATAACTGTCATATTTTGTAGATAAATCTAAATTCTTTAATTAACCACTTAATGAAAAAATTATAAATGAATTAATGTAGAAAAAAAAACCTATATTATAAATATTTACAGAATTGTATTATTAACTAATGTGCAATAAGTTAGCCAGATAATTTTATATATTATTTAGATGATTATGCAATTAAATTTTCAGAGTTTTCATATGATCTAAGTAACTGTTCAATGGTACTGAAGGAAAAATGATCATCACTCAGCAATATTGATGGTAATCTTGACTATGTTCAAACCAATGATCGGATAGCAAAAGAGGAAATACGAATTCTGTAGAAACAAAACTTATTGAAACGACATTAGGAGGTTACACTAAGGTTGGTTAAATCATTAACGAACTGATTGATTAAACTAAATTTTAAGAAAAAAAAGATTTACTAACCTCTGTCCGAAGTAAGTTGTTTTTCAGGCAGTCTTAACGTTGACGCATGTATAGTAATCGGTTCGCTCCGTCCTTTAACGTTTACACTGTAGATATATGCACGATACATAAGACCTGGTTGTAGATCCAATACAGTAAACCTGGGCACAGGTGATGATAGATTAGCCGCTAGCACTTCTGTGCCCGGTTCGCGTACTTCAACGGTGAAACTCTGTGGCAATCCACCGTTGAAGCCTTCTGAACAGCGTATTGAAAACGAAGTCATACTTGTGTTTGCCACTGTACAATTGTGCACCTGATCTGGTCGAGCTGAAACATAAAAATAGAACTTAGGAAAATAAAATTGACTTTATTTAGATGGATTTTTTGAGTTTTTTAATTTTTAAAATTTTGTCGGCAATTTTCTGGAGCTCAGGATGAGGCCGGGATCAGTGCACGGTGATGATAAGTGGTGCATAAGAGTTGTGCATGCTATAATTTGCATTCCTTGAATTAGCGTTTCAACTTGGCTATTTTGGGAGTTTTGCCACCCCTTGCGAGAAAGGATATCTGCTTAGTGGGCATGAAACCGATGATTAGATCTTGATCCTCATCTCAAAAATTATCATTTTCTCCGATAGTTAGGCATTACTAATTGTAAAGATAACACCTGGAGGATCTAAGTACCCGAGCTTATTGACACTTAACTGAGCAGCTGGACTCGGAGGATATAATCGGCAAAACAAAATGGCCGTCGAATTCCAGTGCGAAAGAGAGCTGGACTACTTTGATGGCTCCGAATATTCTTTCTTTTAATCTACAGGTGTTTTTTAAAGTCATGGATTATAAAGACTTTTGAAAAGTTTCGCCAAGTTAAAGTTAGGCGAGCATTTTCCCTCATAAACGAAAAACCTGCTGGGAAAGAATCGCAGCATGTCTATTAAGGTGAATGTTCGGATCACGAATCTAACAGGATTGGGTGATGGTAACAGGTCTGCTATTTCTTGAAGGAGTAATTTAGGAGTGAGGAAATTTTTTATGCTTTGGGAAGGCTCCATTGAGGAAGAAAGGAGCCTTTTTCGTTTTTTCAAGAGCTACCTTTAAGCCTGATAAGCCTTCTTAAGGGAGAAGAATGCTTTAAATATAGAAGTAAGTGATACGGTAGATCCTTTAGGTTTAGTGCAACCGCGAGGGTCCTCTCCTGGATTATTATTATCTATCAATAGTGTGAGGAATTGATTATCCGTAGGGAGAAGTGGATTAGTCATTTTTTTTTCAGTGATTTTGTTGTCCCTGTGGGTATCCCCAGCCTAATAACACGAACAACACTAACAGTGATATCACCCGACTTTGCACACACGATCACTCATGGCGCGCAGAGATGGTTGATGTGTGTGACTACTTAGGTTTAACGAACCTATAGACGAACTCTAGCTCGCAACTACACAAGTACGACTAATAATAATAATAATGATAATAACCCCCAGGGGGCTCTCTGAGCCCGAAGAGCAAGGGGAGCCACTGCTTGCGTATGCTTTCAGTGGAGGGCGACCCCGGGGCCTCGTGCCACAACTCTCTTTTTCTATTCCTTTCCCATCCTTATCCTTTTTCCCTACTATTCCCTTATCTCCCTTATATATATGTATACCTCTATGGAGAGAAGAATTCTAAGAAATAGGATAGTAGAGCTGCTGCCTGGGGTACGCTAGGGTTGCCGCTAGTGGTACTATGCTGAACAGGCAGGCTAGTACCGGGGCAACCCGAACTGCGATAGCCGAAACTATTTATAGTCAAATGCCATCAACAGAAGCTACGACTGCTGAAGTTGTTTCTCATGGGGGAAACCCAATTTTGCCTGCGACCACTTTAGCAGGGAATCAACGAGTGCGCATGAAATGGACGCAAGAGCTTATCATGCGAGTCTATTTTCGTGTTACAAGAGTTGGGACAGACATAATTTCATACAGAGGTAAGTTGCATCAAGCACTTATTGGTAAATATCCCAATGTACCAGTAACGATACAAAGAGTGGCAGATCAGAGGAGAGTTCTTATAAGGAATAAATTGATACCTGACGTAATGATAGAACGCATAAGAAAGGAAGTGGAGGAAGAATTAGCTGAGGAGCAGACGAGTCATCGCAAAGTAATGATGATAGGCCTGGGCCAAGTGTTCTGCGGTATAGTTTCGAAAGTCCTGATGAGGTTTAAATCAGGGTGAATTGAATGAGAGCTTGTGTAGACAAGAAGATGATAAGTGCATTAGCCGGATAAGTGAAGAATTTGCCAAAGCAATGGCTGAATATAGCAGAACAGATCCAACGAGAAGGCCCCAGATCCCTAAACAGAAAACGTCCAGAAAGTTCGTAAGATTGCAGAAGTGATTAATATGCACTTCTAATACCACTTCTAATACCTTCCTTACCAAGGTATTTGGAGGTCCACTCCTTTGAAGAATGGACTGATTTATTGTGCAGCACTGGCCGCCGTCAGATGTAATGGAGCAAAAATAGCGGAGGCCAATAAGTCGGTTAGGGAGCGCAATAATGGGGCTATGCCCAAATGGAGAAAAAAGACTGGAAAGGAAAATTCAGATAAAAAGGTCCGAAATTGCAATGTTGCTTCAATATCAGAGGGCAAGGCCGAGCAAAAAATTGGCAGATAAAATAAATGTGCTCCTGGAAAAGTATAAGGTTCATACCGTGCGAGACAAGCTAAACCGCTAATTAGCTGAATTTACTGATACCCTTAAACAAAGGTTAGCAGCTTGGAGTGCAAGGTTACAAAGATATTCTAAATGTGACAGGAGAAAGCGGCAAAACAAGGGATTTTGCGGAGACGAGAAAAGGTTTTACAGGGATCTGAAAGAAAAAAATGTAAGTAGTAATCAGTGTGAGGGGCCAGATAGGGACCAGTTAACAAGATTTTGGTCGTCAATATGGAATGATGTGAGTGATTATAATCGGGATGCTACCTGGATTATTGAAGAAACTGAAAGAGCGAGCAGAATAACTCCAATGGAAGAACCAGTAATTACGTATGAAGTATTATTAGAAGTTATAAATAATTCCCATAATTGGAAGAGCCCAGGAAGCGATAATATCCACAATTTCTGGTTTAAGAAACTTACCAAAGAACATAATAAACTTTTGGACTACATAAATGAGTTTTTTAAGGAACCCAGATAATGCTCCATCTGTCTTAACTGAAGGGAAAACCTTTATAGCACCAAAAGGTGGGATGACAGCTGATCCTGAGCAATACCGCCCTATTAACTGCCTTCAGACCTTTATAAAATTGTGACTGAGTGCATTGCTCGGACCCTCAATGCCCGCATTGAGGAACATAATATAATAGCGGAAGAACAAAAAGGATGCCGCAAGACTACCAAAGGTTGCAAGGAGCAAATGATTGTGATATTGAAGCAGTGATATTGGAGCAGGCTCAAGAGAAAAATATCATGTTGCAATATAGACTACCGTAAGGCGTACGATTCAGTCCCACATGGACGGCCGATAAAAGTGCATGAGATATATAAGGTTCATCATAAGTTAGTTAGATTTCTGCAGAATGTGGTGCAAAAGTGGAGACCGGTAGTTTATTTTTCCAAAGAATGCACTTCAGAAATTAAAATAAGTAGGTGCATTTTCCAAGGGGCCCTCTATGGACCATTCCAGAGGGCATTCCTTGAGCCCTCTATGGTTCTGTTTGGCTTTGAATCCCCTTTCAAGCCTAATAAATAGGACAAAGGACAAAAATAGGATACTCTATAAAATACAATACCGGAGAACAATTAGTGTCACACTTACTTTATATGGACGACATCAAGTTATATGCTCCATCTAATGATAAGCTTCGATGGTTGATTAAGCAGGTGGAGCAATTTTCCTGTGATATAGGTATGAAATTAGGGCTTAACAAATGTAGAATTATTAACATTAGTGGAGGAAAGTGTGAGTTAGTCGGTTTTGAGACTGAGGAGGGTGGTTTTATAGAGGCACTGGGGGACGATGAGGTCTATAAATATTTGGACTTTCAACAGGCTAGGAATATTAATCACCCACAGATAAAGAAAGTGCTTCTTAAAGAGTATTTACAGAGAGTGAGAAATGTGTGCCGAACAGATCTGAATAGTAGGAATCTTTTTAAGCCAATTAACTCGTTTGCTATTCCAATCCTTACCTACTCGTTTGGTATTATAATGTGGTCAGTAACTGACTTGGAAGATATTATGCGGAAAACCAGAGTTGAGCTGACAAAGTTCAGTAAACACCATGAAAAAACAACCAAGCTCAGGATAACATTACCAAGAGAGGAGGGAGGCAGAGGACTCATTGATATGAAGAATTTGCATGCAGGGCAAATTGAATCGATGAGAGAGTACTTCTTTAAAAGAAAGCAGGACTCGTCATTGCATAGGAGTGTATGTTCTGCCGATTTAGGGTACACGCCATTGAATCTGGCACACGGGAGAGCACAGGGCAATGAACTGTTGATCACCAATGATGAGAAGCAAAGGAAATGGAGGAGTATGGCTTTCCCTGGAAGATATCCGCACATCCTTGACCAATCATTTGTCGACAAAATAGTGTCGCACACATGGTTGAGAAGGGATGAGTTCTTTCCCGAGACCGAAGGATTCCTTCTTGCTATCCAGGACCAAGTTATCGGCATTAGGAACTACAGAAAATTTATTATAAAGGATCCGGAAGTGAAGGATGATAGGTGCAGACGTTGCCTTGATAAACCGGAGACCATTCAGCATTATTGGCTGCTTGTAGTTCATTGGCACAGACTATCTGCAGCGTGCCAATCAGGTAGCTGGCATTATCCATTAGGGCATTAGTGTTAAAGTTGGATTGCTGGAAGAGAGTGTGCCCTATTATAAATATAATCCATCTTGAGTCCGATAGGTACACGCTCTATTATGATAGATCGATTATTACAGATAGGTCGATCCCAAACAATAGACCAGATGTAGTGTTGCGGGACAAGCAAATGAAGTGGCGCATTTGATCGATATTGCTATTCCCGGTGACATTCAGGGTACTCTGAGCGAAAAGGTGCGCAAGTACAAGGACTTAAAAGAAGAGATTACCAATACATGGAAATTGGAAAAAGTTTATGTTGTTCCTATAGTCCTCTCAGTAACTGGGATAATTCCGCAAGCCCTACATGATAGTATTAAGACAAGAGATTTATATCCAGATACAGAAGTCTGTCATTTTAAGCTCTTGCAGGGTGGTGAGAAAGTTTTTAGGTTGAACAGGTGAGAGTGCTTGGTTTGAACCCGTACCTCATCTTAAATACCAGCGGAAACAGCTGAGAATAATAATAATAATAATAGTTTATTTATAGAAACATTTACATCTTACAATACAATAATACATAGAAACAAATAATAGTTCTAAATTCAATAGAAAATAAATAGTACAAATTCTTTGAGGACAATGGATTACATCCGTCTGCCGAGTTGCTATTACAAATTATTAATAAATTAAAACTGCAACTAAATGAGGAAATTATGAAAATAGAATAAAGTAAAATAAAAAGTAATAAATAAATAGAACAAAAATATTTAAATAGAAAGAAAACGATTTACTTTCAGAAATAAAATAAATTATAATCTTCTATAAGAAATAGCTGATTTTAAATATTTACATAATCACTCCAGTTTTCTGTTACGTTCAAGACTTTATAGACCTCCTCAACCGAGAGCACTGTTTAATTTAAATAATGAAGCCTATATGGCGCCAGTATGGGACAAACTCCTATAAAATGACATGGTTTCTATTTCTTTTAGATTGCATAATGTGCAGTTTTGGTCAGCTTCTGGATCAAAGGGCCTAAAATTTAAATTGAACGACTCTGATCTGGCTCTTATTATTAGTCGGGCATATTCCAAACCACAATAACAGAGGTCTCATTTATCGTAGTCTAACATCGGATAGATAACATGATGCTGCCCTTGCGATATCCTTCTCTCTCTCGTTCGCCTTTAATAGATCCAAAAAACTATTTACATTGCTTCTCCAGTTGTCATAATTTTCTAGATTGAATGGGAGTATTCCTAGTTAATTACAAATATTATCCCAATCTTTAAACCAAAGATTTTTTAGAGATAATTTTCTTGGCTATTAGTTTGGGTAGTCTACGTTTGGAAGTTGGAGTGATCTGAAAATATAACATGTGCAAGTTTAATGTATACAAAAACATACTCGTCAAATTTGTTTCTAAATTGATTATATAATTTGCCGTATTTTTTTGGTAATTTTAAATGTTTTTTAACAAAAAACCGTTCCAAACTTTCAACTGTTTGATACTTTTTATAACCCAAACCTTCGCCGCATAACACATTATTGAACGCGCGGTTGAATGAAAAACTTTTATCTTAGAATTCATTGGGACATTATAGTTATCAATTAATTTAGACTATATGCAGTCCATGGCAAATTTAGATGCCCGAAGTTTATCTTTCAAGTGTGGTTCAAATGAGAGCGCAGGGGTGATAGTATCTCCTAAATAATTATATTTATTTACTATTTCAATATTATTTCTCTCGAAATTCCATTTTTCATCCTTGGAATATCTTCCCGCCCTTATTTTTACAGATAAAGAAATATTTGTTTTTTTTTTTTAATAATTTGATTGAATTTCAAAATTGTTTCGAATTACAGCTTATAGTTTAGATTGCATTTCAAATAGATGTTTTTAATTACATTAGAATTAGTTTTTCTATATAAACTTAATAGTACTTATTTGAACATCTGGCTTCAGTTAAATTGGTGAACTGTTTATTGTAGTTTTTCAACTGCAGTTTGAAAGTAGATGTAGATATATATATATATAGTTCCATATCCCAACTACTACTATTAATTTATTGTATAGTGCTGAGTATTGCTTAGTTTTTTTTTAGTTTTTTTTTTTTAAATTTAAGGCGTCTCAACATCTGAGGTCATTTGTGCCCGGAGCCTTCTCAGTGCACTGCCGGCTGTCCATCACCGGACAGTGAGCTGTAGGGGCTTCTAGGAAGAGAAAATCTATGGGTAGCACGGCTGGATTCGAACCCGTGATCTCCGCGTTGCTAGTCCAGCGCGCTATCACTGAGCTAATCTCTTCCCTGTATTGCTTAGTGACAATTAGTTGTTCATCTTATTAGATTGAGATACCCGCAAAAAATGCCAATATCCTCGAATTCTTCGTTAAAGATGGATTTAAACAATTCCGGAATGGTACGAAGAAATAACAAAAGCAACGTAGTAAGCTGCTCGAACGATTTTTTTTTTAAATGATCCATTAATTCTGAAAATATTTTTTACTTATTAAAATAAAACACCACCGAGATTATCCTAATGATGTGAATGGGTCCATTGGAACAAGATATATATATTTGTTTATAAATGAATTAAATGATAATTATATGAATGTATGTAAATAGGCCGTTTGTAAAGGTGGATACGTGATCAGATATTAATATGAAACTGGACAAATGATAATTTACTTTATTGAATATTACGTATGCAAAGGGGCCTACCACATATGTTTGTGGAGCCTCCATATCTAGGGACCATTAGTAGAACCAATAATACGCTGCTTCCATATTGATGAACATATTCAACATTCTATGTATGTATACATATATATTATTAAAAAGAATTATAATTGGTGGGCGAAAATAGGAAAAAGATCTGGTATTACTTTAACCGATTTCCTTTACTGCAATTAAACAAGAGTAAAATTGACAAACTTTCTTTAATCTTGGTTTACTCAGTTGCCCTAACATATGTATCGAGGTAGTGAGGGAGGTAATGTTGGTTAGCCCTCAGGGCAGGTAGAACTTGATGTGATTATATTATCGTCTAAAAGACAAACGCCAATAACTTAATTTTTTTTTTAATTTATTCATTTTGTAACTCTATAAAATCTACAAAAGCACCAGGGATGAAAGATATACTAATCAATGTATACATACGACCGGAGATTATAACAGCACTATGGCACCAGCAGCCATCCTTGGAGTTCGGTGTTAAGATGGTCGCATTACCACCGCCCGCTTCAGCCTAGGACGAGGCTACGAATTAATGGGGAAGTGCTCGAATGGACATATAACGGAACCAGAGGTTGGTGATGATGGTTTAGTCTGGAATGAAGTATTTTGTAGCGGGATTGGGCTAGCTCTGAGACGAATGGATTATTTTGGTGGGAGTGGATTATAATCCACTTGGAAATCTTACGTCATAGATTATTTCCCAGAAAAACTCCAAAAATCAATTATCCCGAAAATTTATCAGTTTTAAGGATAAACTGAAACTAAATATGTGGTTAGATCTGGGATTTTATCCGTATTTAACTTTTCAAGTTTTTGTCGCATGTAGCTCTGACTGAGTGAAACAACCAATACACACAAACGGGATTACCATTATCTGTCAACAGATGAGAATCCAAAGTAGGCCAGAACAAAAAAAAAATCTTGCAACGCCGGATAAAAACCAAGTTCAAACTTTATAGGTTCTTATGTGTACATGAAGGTGCCGGCTATTCCAAGTTTAAAAAAATAGATGTTTAGAAAATTCCGAAAAACTGAGAATCCCCATCTTTGAAGTTGAAAAAAACTGGCGAAAAATCAGAATTTGCAATTAGCAATTTGAATATTAAGAAGAAAATAATATAATTTTCCTAATTTGTTGAGTGTTGAACATGGCAACTGATAGGATTCTGCTTCTCACCCACTTTAATTAAACTATTTGCCAGAATTGAGAAGACACAAGATAGAGAGCCTGCATAATATATATATAAAACGGGAGAACTTAAGAGTGAAGAGTGGTGTGTAACAGATGAAATGTGAAAACCCGAGTCACAGATCGCATAGAATGATCCTGTTATGTCGCATGCACGAAATACATAATTAATATTCCTGTATATACCAGTTTAAATCCACAAGAGAATATAGGGGACTTAGGAAACAAGCACTGCAAGAGAGTAGGAGAAACCATTGAATTTAGTAAAGTTCAGTAGATGGCAAATGTTGGTTATGAGTAGGAGGTAACTAGAAGCTTGAACATTTTGGAAACCCTTTCAAGTGCTTAGAAGGTGCGGCAAAGAGGGGACGCAGAGCCGAAATTAAAGGGGTTTAACAATTTTCCTGTAAGAAAACTTCTTGGGTTACAACTTGGTTGTTGTGCAAGTATGAAGTGAAAGACAGATATCTAGGCGGGCGCCGATGTCAAGTAAGACTGGAAATGGAGAAGTAGAAGGGAGAACGTTATGTATGTTATACGACTGCAGGGGATTGGGAGGTTAAAGTTGGAGACGATATCTAGGCAGTGTTGGTTAGTGGTAAAGATGTAAGTATCTCCTTCACCACTTTCTATGTCCGTGTCAATGGAAGGAAGGAAGGAGGTAGTAACTTTACTTAGTCTAACTGAAGTATAGTTGCTTGGGGTTGTACTTTCCCAAGGAACTACATTAACACCTCGATAAAGAAGTTTTTAGTCGGTGTGTTTGTGCGGGCGGTGGGGGTAGTTCAAGGTAACAAGTCTGTTAACCGTTAACCAGAAAAAGTGATAGTTTTTTACTTTCTCTTATTTCTTATGGAAACGGAACTTTTTAAATCTCCTATTTTAAATTGCAATTGAATTAGAATGTTTGATCATATATATAGTTATTGCATTAAATTCAATTTAGCTCACCGGAACACCTTATTCTTTTTGCAAAGCATTTCACTAAGCAATGTTTCTCGAACTGACGCTAAAGAACTCGTGTTCCTATCGGGACCTAAAATTAGTTTGGTGAGCCGGTGAAGAATGACTGGAGATTAAACTATAAGATAGTATGGTATAGAGATGAAGGCTGCCACTCTATGATATGCTGTCTGTCTGCAATGAGGTAACCTAAATAAACTACTTAGTGTGTGACCTAAATAAATTTAAGAGCACCTACAGTTGAATGTCCTATTTATGAACTAATTGGACAACACTACTTACTTATGGGTTTATTACAATAAAATTAAGTTAATTAAATATTAAATTAGTCAGAACTTATTTATTGTCACTTAAATGGAATGTATTTCTTTAAATTACAGATTTTAAAATTAAGATCATTCTGCCTCTTGTGAATAAACCATTTCACTGTAATGAGATACCTTAAAGATAATTTCCTAATTTAGCTACAATTGAAATGGATGTTAATTATCATATTTTAATAGGATTGAGAAATATATTATTTGGTAATTTTATCTCATTTAATTAAGAAATTATTAATAAATTGTATTATTATTAATTAGAAATCTCAATATTAGATAATTTTATTTAAATATATAATTATTTTTTTTAAAAAAAGATTTATATCAGTGTTTTCACTTATAGTTTGTGTTTCTAGATGAATACTATTTGTTTTACTTTGATTTAATTAGAGGCTACTGTTCTGGTATGTTTAAGAGAGCCCAGACTCCTGTAAAAATGTGAACTTATTAACATAAATTCATTATTTTGAATTTAAGTTGGTATTATATTTTTTATTGTTTTATTACTTCATCTTGTTCCTTTTTGGTTTACTAACAGAAAATCCTTATTGAATATGCGAATGGGTCTGCAATGCTGGTTAACATCTGGAATTTCATCAGCCATAGCATGCTAATTTTTGTTGTTTCGGACCGGTTTCAGATTCTCATCCATCATCAAGTTCATATAGATTGTTCACTTCAACTTTATGTAATTGTTATTCTAATTCTGACGTAGGTTGAAAATCCAAAACTGGTCAGCAACAAAAAACAAAAAATAATGATACTACAAGGGATAAAATCTTCAGAGAAAATAATTACTACTATTCTAGTTGTTATCACGGTTTTTGTAAAAAGAGAGTGACAGACTAACTGGCAGAGTGACTGTGTGCGATGGTTGTCGATACGGAGAATTCAAAGAGAGAGAGTTGAAGGTGGAGTGCCCTTATAAATGAAACTCAACATCCGCTTCTATTCCTTAACTTCTTCTTACAATATGTCTGATATCGTCGGTAGATTGGTCACTCGATGCTACGGCTAGAATCTATGTTAGGAAGACATATCACGCCCCATGTGACATGAAGCTTGTGAACGATGCCTTATGATCAATTGGCAAAGGCACGCATCAATGGCAATGTGACTCGGGAATGTGATCACGGCGATCTATTACATCATTCGGCACGCCTAAAATACGACAAGGCTATGTGACTTGTGATTATGTCATCTATGGTGCAAGAAGAATGAAAAAGGGGGGATGATCCCAACGGCCCACAATCAACGCTACCCAGAACTTACGTTAAGCATTGCTCAGAGCATTTATGCATTTAAGTCGGTTACTCACTAGCAGGTCCCAAAGTTGCCGAAGACGCCTTTGTAATAGGTTGTCGTCTCGGGCGATTCATCGCCCTGTTGGAGGAATCTCGCTCTTGCCAGGCCTTCGCAATGCAGAGTGCATGGACCGGTATCTCACTCTTAATGAAGCAAAACCTGCAATGACCACTATCAGCCAAATCAGCCTATACGCTTGCTTAGCGTACAAGCCCGATCAAAACAGGCTCACCAAAACCCTTAAAGCCCGAGTGAGCAGATCGGCAGTAACCTCCCTAATAAACTCTTTCGCTTTTCTATAGCCAATGGTATTCTTCCACCTCTGATTTGCTGCGAACCCAAGACGTAAATGTTGATTTTGTCACTGTCCTGTGAATACCGTAGGAAGATTTGAACCTTCTTGGGCCAATTCACTTATGCATAGAAGGATAATTTCCTTTTTAAAGGATCATATAAGATTTATTTAAAACTTTTTTCTAGGAAAACTGATCTTTAAAGAGTTAGGTCCCACTAAAGTGCTATTTCAAACTATATACAATTCTACTAACATATAATGCAGAAAAAACTTAACTCAATACCAAATCTGAAGAAAAATGAGTTGTCGGGAATTTAGACTTTATGAGTACTTTTTCTTAGATTTTCGCAATTTTCTCAAAAAGGTATTAAAGTTTAATGTTTTTCCTTAAACTTGATTTATTAATTGAACTATTTTTTTGAAAAAGAAAAACTTTTAAGGTGGATTCTGGGAGGGTGAAAAGTAAAAACTTCAAGGTGTGAAGAAAATGGGTCAATGGAATTGCAACATTCGCAGTAAGCGCAACTTGTTTGAGTGTTTCACACAAGAAAACTCTCAGAAGAAAAATCATGCACTTTTCGATTCATCAATAAAACTCTTCTGAACCTTGTGAAACGAAAGAAACCTTCTTTTGTTCGGGATATTCGAGGGGCTTAAGTAAATCAAAAGCACTCATTCCCAACTCACACATCCTAATAATAAAACACTAGAAATCTCTATTCACTCCCCCTCAATGAAGAAGTTGTATTATGGATGTGATATATCCTGTGCGCTACAACCATATGAAAAGAAGAACAGATACTCTTGGACAAGAGAAGATGAGAAGCGAAGAAGATGGCGGATATCCGCTCGTCTTGATATTCTTTTCATTTTATGTTGGAATAACCGGAAGGAAATAAAAAAAAAAAAATAGGAGAAATATCCGGAAGAGCATTTCATTGGAAATAAGGAGTACAACAATATACAATAGCGCCCTCTTTAATCTTATTTTAGAAACTTGTGGTATTTAGTTTTGTTTTATTTATGTCTTGTTCATCTGATCAAAGTACTTTGCTCATTAATTGTTATTAATTCAAGGCCTTTCCAGGGCTTAGAACTTCCATTATCTACAAAATACAGAGGGGAAAATTAATTTTCACACCAGGAGATTTTTTTTGTTGGCCGTTAGTTATAATATGAAAACAAGAATTAGTTGGCTTCACGACCAATTCAGGGTAAAAATCAATAAACCAAAAAAAATATAACTTTTTTTTAATTGTTTTTTAATAATAATTAACACGTTCGACGTTTCGACAAACTTTGTTTGTCTTCTTCAGGAACAATACAAAAAAATAAATAAAGAGTTATAAACATAAAAAATTATAAAATAAACCACAAACAAAAAACAAAATACATTGGTGAGATTACAGTAGAAATGTTAAGTCTGTACATGAATTTCTACTGTAATCTCACCAATGTATTTTGTTTTTTGTTTGTGGTTTATTTTATAATTTTTTATGTTTATAACTCTTTATTTATTTTTGTTTTGTATTGTTCCTGAAGAAGACAAACAAAGTTTGTCGAAACGTCGAACGTGTTAATTATTATTAAAAAACAATTAAAAAAAAGTTATATTTTTTTTTTTTTTGGTTTATTGATTTTTACCCTGAATTGGTCGTGAAGCCAACTAATTCTTGTTTTCATATTAATTTTCACACTTTCTCTCCACTAATCTCCTGCCCTAACCTAAAAACCGAAGTTTTGAAATATTTAATGGCCGACAGAGAATGAGTTACATTCATCACAGATTTGTTGACATTGGTTCCAGTTTGTCCAGGTTATCCTAACCTGCCCATCTGAATATTCCAAAAACTGCTACTTATAAATTTTAATTAATTGTGTTTAATGAAGAATTACATCAAAAGGAATTCAATGATTTCTTTATAAAAAATTAAGATAAAAACAGTTGTAAATTTGTAGTATTTGGTACGAGGTTGTGTTAAAATGATGCACATTTGGATTATCTTACTTTCCTCTTGAACTAGTAATCTAATTTTCCCGAAAAATTGTTTCGAATAAAAGTGCCAAGTTTATAAATATAGAATACTCTCTTTGGGGGGCAGGAACTAGACTGGCACTTCTTCAGGGATCTGGCGTCCCTGTAGACATCTCAACCTAACAACACGAACAACCCTTACATTGATACCTCCCCAGGTTGTTCATATAATGACCCTTAAGGTCTGCAGAAATAGTTTGGGTTTACCGAAACCATAAACAAACTCTATCACACCCTTACCAACAACATTTCCAGACGCGTTATAGACGTCCCATTAATTGAACACTTTACAGACGACCTACATTCTGAACCCTTCCAGAACCTCACAACACACTCCTGAGGGTACAAAACTGCACACTTAAGGAAGCCACAATAGATCTTTCAAGTCGCTAGTGCATTTGATTTTTATAACCTTTTCCTCTACAAACATCCAACAAATGTGCAGTGACCGTTAACAATTAAAACTGTTGAAAACGTAACCTAGAAAGTTTCGAAAAACTTAGAAATCTATTCTACTGTAAAGTCGCACATACCGTTAATTCATTTTCTTCAAACTGGGTATTCCATCAAGATTATAATGGAGCTTCTCATTCTAGATATTTAAATTGTACAATGTACTAAATTCTAACTGAGCGTAAGAAAAGAGAAAGTAAAATGAAAATCTGGTATTTTATACGTCGTAGCGTGCATATTTCTTTTTTTCTTGCCCGGTTTCGGATTTCCATCCATCATCAGACTAAATTTATCCAGTTCATGTAGAGAGTTCACTTCAACATAATGTTTCTGTTACACTCAACACTCGTTGGTTTGTTGTGGTGGTTGGTTCCGCAGAGCTGGAAAGCATCACAGACATTTTCCGTGGTAGCCTGCTTCGTTTTGTGGTCATCGACCGGTTTCGGGCATTCGCCCATCCACAGGATGCGCCCCCCAGACAGTGTGCCAACACAGACTCGTAGAGAGACTTAGTTTCACACTAACTGAGGTGTGTTTTTAAATACTAAACTCGTAAACTAGCTAAAGAGATGTGGCCAGGTGGGTGGGAAAACACGTGTTTGGGTTGTTAAAGGGCAAATTCTTTTCTTACAGTGGACGCGGGGGTCTAATCTTTAAACTCTGTTGTTGGAGGGAGACTTACTTCACGATTAACTAACCAAAATATTAAGAATATACAAAAAAATAAAAAATAAGATGCACAAAATAAATCTAAATAAAATTAAACAACGATTAAACTAACATTTTAAAATTCATTCATTCGTTTAAAACTGAACGATTATTTATATAATTAAACTAAGTTTTTCTAGTTCCAAAGAATTAAGAAATTCCAGTCATTCTTTCACTTTTCCACGCAACCCTCACATCCTCGCAAGCATGTATACCTAATTATGTTTTCTTATATAATTAAGTTTTTTATTATGCATCCCACAAAGCATGTCACATCATCACTCACATACATCATCCAAATACTCAATATAACATCATCCAACATATTTTTACTCAATAAAACATCCAAATATTTTTCACATACACACGTTGTTGTTGGAGGGAGACTTACTTCACGATTAACTAACCAAAATATTAAGAATATACAAAAAATAAAAATAAGATGCACAAAATAAATTTAAATAAAATTAAACAACGATTAAACTAACATTTTAAAATTCATTCATTCGTTTAAAACTGAACGATTTTTTATATAATTAAACTAAGTTTTTCCAGTTCCAAAGAATTAAGAAATTCCAGTCATTCTTTCACTTTTTCACGCAACCCTCACATCCTCGCAAGCATGTATACCTAATTATGTTTTCTTATATAATTAAGTTTTTTATTATGCATCCCACAAAGCATGTCACATCATCACTCACATACATCATCCAAATACTCAATATAACATCATCCAACATATTTTTACTCAATAAAACATTCAATTTTTTTTTTTTTTTTTTAAATATATATATCTAAACTAGTAAAGTTATATATACATAGTTGATTAAAAACTGAACCTAAACTTAAAATCTATTTAAGAACTATTTGTTGCGTGTGTAATTGTGTTTCTGTTGCTATTGTGGGAAGAGTGTTCTGAATAATGGTTCACTAGCAAATTTTGTCTGTTCATTTATTAAGTTTTGTGTTTTTCGTTTATATATTTCGAGTTGTTCTACTATGTCAAGTCGTCGTCCTTTGTGGCCAGAGTGTATTAGTTTCATCGTGGTCGTTATGTCATCGGGTTTGTGTTTGTTAGTTTTTAGGTGATTGGCGTAATTTGAGTCAACTTTGTTGTATTTGTATGATCTGATGTGTTCGGTAAATCGTTCCTTGATTTTTCTGCCGGTCTGCCCCACGTAAATGTTGTCACAGTCCGGGCACTTCAACTCGTAGACCCCACTGCTGTCATACACGTCAGTGAACTCGGTACGAGTGCGGAGTTTTTTGCCTAATTTGTTGTTTGTCCGGAAGGATGTCTTAATGCCCAGTTTTTTGAAAAAATTTGTGAGTTTGTACGTGTGGCTTCCAATATATGTGAATGTGGCGAATTTGTCTGCTGTTTTTTTGTCAGTCCTATTTCGGTGGTGTGGTTCGTTTTTGAGGAGTTTATTAACGATGTTTGTATTGTACCCATTGTTTTCAGCTATTTTGTAGATTGTCTGCAATTCTTGTGTGTGGTTCGCGGGTGTGAGGGGTGTGTATTTAAGTCTGTTCGTTAGGTGTCTAAGTGCAGCTAGTTTGTGTTGGGTGGGGTGGTTGGAATTGTGCGGTATGATAGCATCCGATGTAGTTGCTTTTCTGTATATTCCGTACTCTATTTTATGGTCGGTTCTTGTGAGTTTCATGTCCAAGAAGTTGAGGGTGTTGTTCGTTTCTTTTTCGTACGTGAATTTTATTTTCTTGTTTATGTTGTTAAGGTAATGTACTATTTTGATAGTATGGCCGATGTGGGGTGTCCCATTCCCAGTCCGTCGGTAGCGAGGTAGAACTTGTTGTTAAATCTAAAGTAGTTTTGTGTCGTTGTGGTTTGTACTAAGTTCGTGAGTTGGTGGACGAATTGCATGGATTCTTCTCGTTCCAACTTCTGTTTCATTAAGTCCAGTGTGTCCGTGATTGGTATGGAGGTGTATAGATTGATAATGTCAAGGGACAGCAAACGGGAATTGGGGGTGAGTTTTATATTTTCTGTTAACTGGATTAAGTGTTGTGTGTTTCTTATATTGTAAGTGTCATTCAGTTTTACTTTGTTTTTTATTACCGCTGCCAGATGCTGTGTCAACTTGTATGCTGGTGCCGTTGTGTAGTTTACGACGGGTCTGATGGGAATATTGGGTTTGTGTATTTTTTGGGAGTGCATTTAGAATGGGTGCTGCGGGGTTCATGCAAGTATATTTGAAGGCTTCGCGGGGTGGTATTACTAGTGTTGCGTTCTTTATAGCAGTTTTTACTTGTTGTTGGAAGTTTTTTGTTGGGTCCTTTTTGAGTTGTGTATATGTATTGTTGTTTATGAATTCTAGGGTTTTGTTTACGTAGTCGTCGTGTGTCATTATTACCGTGCTGTTCCCTTTGTCGGCTTTTGTGATTATAAGGTTATTATCTTTGAGTTTTTTCCGTATTCTACCGGCAGTTCTTTCTTCTTGTCTGTCTGTGTTACTGTGCGTTTGTTGTTTCTGTAAGTCTTTTATTATGTTTGCGGCGATATGGCGAGCGTGTTCCTGTTCACCGTGTGGTAGTAAAGTTATCGCAAGTTCAGTGTCAATGGCAAGTTGTTCAATGTATAGACATTAATACAAACTAGCTCCACTTAGACACCTAACGAACAGACTTAAATACACACCCTCACACCCGCAAACCACACACAAGAATTGCAGACAATCTACAAAATAGCTGAAAACAATGGGTACAATACAAACATCGTTAATAAACTCCTCAAAAACGAACCACACCACCGAAAAAGGACTGACAATAAAACAGCAGACAAATTCGCCACATTCACATATATTGGAAGCCACACGTACAAACTCACCAATTTTATCAAAAAACTGGGCATTAAGACATCCTTCCGGACAAACAACAAATTAGGCAAAAAACTCCGCACTCGTACCGAGTTCACTGACGTGTATGACAGCAGTGGGGTCTACGAGTTGAAGTGCCCGGACTGTGACAACATTTACGTGGGGCAGACCGGCAGAAAAATCAAGGAACGATTTACCGAACACATCAGATCATACAAATACAACAAAGTTGACTCAAATTACGCCAATCACCTAAAAACTAACAAACACAAACCCGATGACATAACGACCACGATGAAACTAATACACTCTGGCCACAAAGGACGACGACTTGACATAGTAGAACAACTCGAAATATATAAACGAAAAACACAAAACTTAATAAATGAACAGACAAAATTTGCTAGTGAACCATTATTCAGAACACTCTTCCCACAATAGCAACAGAAACACAATTACACACGCAACAAATAGTTCATAAATAGATTTTAAGTTTAGGTTTAGTTTTAAATCTACTATGCATATATAACTTTACTAGTTTAGATATATATATTTAAAAATATATATATACAAATAGTTCTTAAATAGATTTTAAGTTTAGGTTTAGTTTTAAATCTACTATGCATATATAACTTTACTAGTTTAGATATATATATTTAAAAAAAAAAAAAAAAAAAATATGTTGGATGATGTTATATTGAGTATTTGGATGATGTATGTGAGTGATGATGTGACATGGTTTGTGGGATGCATAATAAAAAACTTAATTATATAAGAAAACATAATTAGGTATACATGCTTGCGAGGATGTGAGGGTTGCGTGGAAAAGTGAAAGAATGACTGGAATTTCTTAATTCTTTGGAACTGGAAAAACTTAATTTAATTATATAAAAAATCGTTCAGTTTTAAACGAATGAATGAATTTTAAAATGTTAGTTTAATCGTTGTTTAATTTTATTTAGATTTATTTTGTGCATCTTATTTTTATTTTTTGTATATTCTTAATATTTTGGTTAGTTAATCGTGAAGTAAGTCTCCCTCCAACAACAGAGTTTAAAGATTAGACCCCCGCGTCCACTGTAAGAAAAGAATTTGCCCTTTAACAACCCAAACACGTGTTTTCCCACCCATCTGGCCACATCCCTTTACCTAGTTTAAGAGTTTAGTATTTAAAAACACACCTCAGTTAGTGTGAAACTAAGTCTCTGTACGAGTCTGTGTTGGCACACTGTCTGGGGGGCGCATCCTGAGGATGGGCGAACGCCCGAAACCGGTCGATGACCACAAAACGAAGCAGGCTACCACGGAAAATGTCTCTGATACTCGTTGGTTTGTTGGTTGTATGTAAGGGAGGTTATATAACGTAATCCAACTACATTCTGTTTACAAACAATAATTTCTAAAGGAGCCACAGTATATGTAATATCAGAATTACCAATCATCAACAATAAACTAAAAACCCTCTTATTAAATTTGTACGTTAAAAAACATTAAGTTCGTTCATTTTACGCATATTTCGAATATAATACATAACATATAAACTTATGTGTGTGTGTGTGTGTGTGTGTGAATAAGTATAAAGTTAAGCAAAGTTGTTCACTTTGCTAATATGTAAGTTTGAAGTTTTTATAGCAAATATGGAAATCTTACAGACTTTCAATTAGGGATGTTTTATAGGTATGTGTGTTGTGTGTGCCTACCAAAGGCAAAAGGGATACTTTGAAAACTTTATTAATTCATTTAAACGGCGGGGGGGGGGATTATTTATTATAAACAAAAACGAAAGTTTTATTATTTTTTTTTTATGAACTTTATCTTTTGACTATGGTCAACGTCGGTATACCTTCTTTCTTTAAACAAAAGAAGCTGTAAAATCTCTCAATTACGGGATTGGTGTAACATTGGTGAAATGGTGGTACTACATGAAATGGCCCTGTACTCATAAACTGAAGCCCAGACCCCTGAAAGGCCGCAAGGAGTGGGTAAGCCAGGAACACAGTTAGTCGAAGTCTATGGCAAAGATTTCCCAACTACTTCCAGGCGAAATTTTATGCAATTAGAAGATTTGTCCAGTTCAACGAAGACAGGAAATATTGGAAACAGAAGACTGTGATCCTATCCGATATTATTTTATTACTTATATTTGAGATAGAGAGCGCTGCCGTCCATCAATGGATTGTTTACACAAATATAGTATTTTTAAAAGAAAATTACAACCAACTTAATTTTGTATCCAATGTAAACCCATTTAAACCTTCAAATAAACATTGCAAGCTTAAAAAAAAAATTGGTTAATTAGACTAAATTGAAGTAATCTTTAGTTGTGACGACTTATGAGAAAGTAGTTGTTCCACGCCCAGTTTTTTTTTATATACACATATATCCATGACACATAAACACTATAAGAATTCATTTTCAAAAATTCGAAACACGATCGCGGCACTCCATTACATCAGTATGAGAAAATAATAATAATAGTTTGCCAAAAAACAACCCCCATCCCACCCCCACACTAGACGTTATGTTTGTGTCAAATTACTATCACCCATATCAAATTATCCATTAGTAGACATCAAAAATAGAAGGCAAATTTGACAGTTAACGTTAGCGTGGCAAAATTTGTTTAACAGAAATAAAAGAAACGAAGACAATGCTATTGTTTTGTTTATCATTTTACTTGTTCCTTGTCAAATATTTTATTTAATGTTCATCGTGACATCATCAAATATTCGATTATTACATAATGAAATGTCCTTGTTGTTATTAAAGTAATGCATTGTTTTTTTTTCGTTTATTTATCATTAATGGAAATAGAGTAATCCTACTTCCTGGTCACAACAATATCCTGGCGCAACAATTTAAGGAACTAGCATAGCTGCAGTTCTATACAGGTTTTCAGAGCAGGAGCGGCCAAGATTCGTATAGCCGTAATGATTGCCAGCCTTCCCATGATGGCATGTATATGAAGAAAAAGAATCCTATTTCATATTTACTATGTACTTTTCCATTTATTTTTCTCTCTAGCAACTTCACTTTGCAAAAAATAAAAAAGTACCGGAAACGAACATCACAATTTTCATACAATTTTTCTCGGAAGAGTTTAAATTTGAACTTCCGCGGTTATAGTTGTTCACACCATCATCAGCAGTAGAGTTCGGTGAAGGGAAATACGGCCACAGTAATTTTTATTGATTCATTAAATTTCCTTCCGGATATATCAGTCCAAGAAAAAATAACCATACAGATGACCTTAAAAACCAAGATATAAATGAAGACCAGCTGAATGCTCTGTTTGAAACAGTTCAAGCTTCATCAAACTGGACAAGTTTTCAGCCATCGACTAGATGATCACTATGGCAAAACAAACTGTGATATGAAACACTCCAGACGACTTTCACTTTACAGTAATTATAACAAAGTTGCATTTTACACAACGTTTAGTTGTAATTAACAACATGCAAGTGGTAGTGAGTAACAGGTATTTTCACACAGCAGATAGTGAAAAAGATTGCAGCAAGTCTAGCAGTGATTTCCTCTATTGAAAACACATGAAATCTAACGTCCACATTCCCTAGAACCCGCCAGAAATCAATGTTTCTGATAACAGTGATATATTTATACAGGATACCTTATCCAGAAAAAATAAGATGATATCCAAAAGAAAAACCATGTTTGAGGTTCCTACGATTTCTCATTTTTCAGTGTGCTACACACACACTTACAAACTCGTAACATTTTGTTAAAAGTTTAAACTCTCGCGTCCTCGAAATTCGCCATTCCGGTGAAAACTTAGTTTCGAAAATCTGACAATTCCTCTTGCAGCGAAAAGAAAATGTAATAATTATGATATGGATTAAATTTTATTTCATAAGAAATTGTATTTTTCCAAATAATCGCAATATATTCGTATCTATATCGATAATTATTAAATTTAGACAATTTTAAATAAAAATATTCCATGACTTTTAAGTTTCTCTAATGGTGAAAAGGTAAAGTAAAATGCACTCAGGGGAGGGAAGCCGAGGTTTGGTTTTAGTGTAATATTTTTCATTGGGAAAAATAATTTTCGGGTTTTTAATTAAAGTTCGTAACTCATTAGTTAATTTATAAATTTTTTTCCCTTCATTCTCAAGTCTCAAAATTAATTTGTTTTGTTTAATACATAACAGTATATAATAATAATAATAAAAAAAGTATGCAATTTAAATAATTACGTAACATGCTACATCATAAAATTAAGAATGAAAGTAGAGCAGTTCATATATGTAGTGTTTGTGAGCGAGAAGTACGCAGCCTTTGAAAATACTCATTCCGCCCAAATTCGCATATTCTTGTCAAGTGTAATAAACATTATGAAAGATAATTATCTTTTATTATAAAGTTTTGCAAAATAGCTTGAACGCACACATAACGCGCACACACACATTTTCACCTAGTAGTGCTTAAAATTGTCCCCCACTCTCTACAAAATTATATTCCAGGGGCCCGTTTTTCCCAAGCACCCCTAATCCACCCGCCAGCTAGCGGCCAGCTCTTTAACTGTTGCCGTGGTGTTTTGTTCAGCTGTTTACTATAGTTAACTCATTGTTGTAAAATTTCCACTTTGTTAATCTCCCCAACCATTCAAACATTTCTTGCACTATTTTTACATCGTCTGTTTTGTAAAATGTTTGTGCAAATATGGAATAATGTGGAAAATTAAATGAGAAAATTCTTCTTTTTTTGCTTTGTTGTTGTTGTTGTTGTGGGAAGTGCGGAAATTTTTAACATAACAATACACTACTACTCGGATGCTTTTTCTTTTTTTGGCACTGCTCAAGCATTTGATCGTCTGGCATGTAAGTATTATGTAGAAGCTCAAAAAATTTCTTTCCCATACTTGTTATCTAATTCATGTCATATCTTCCAAAGAGTTATAATATTAATCTGGGCCCAATGTACTCAACTTTTCACCCTCTGAAAGGCGGGGTCCCTCAAGGTAGAATTCTTAGTCCTCTAGTTTTCATAATATACAAATCGACGGGTAAAGTTGTTTGCGTCCGAGATTGTTCTCACGTGCCCCACGGATATCCAACTAAACGAACAACATGAATCGCCAGCGCAGCCTAAGTTCTTTTACAATGGGCCGCACAAAGCTGAATGGCTGAATAGCCGAAATCATAGCGTAGGAATATATACAGATCAGACCTTTTAACTCATCCATACACCATAATCTTCAGATAATCATTTCACATAGACGTTTTCTCTTCTCATTCTCAGAGAATAATCAATCTATACTTTTCAGCAACTCTAAATTCTTTAAAACTATGGCTTCGTGGATAGAAAAGTCAAAGAGAGTATCAAGAAATACCAAAATATAAACTTAGTTTATATACCAGAATATAAAATGTAGTCTGAATGTGTGTGTGTGTGTGTCATTCACACACATACACACACACTTTGCAACATGTTTCAATTCTCTCTTAAATATTTCTCTCTCGCTCTCTCTCTCTCTTCCTTGCTCGATTTGTGCAGATCACCACTGAGTGTGGGAAGTAAATAACAAATAATAGAATTAAGGCGAGAAGAATGGATTTTGTTAAATTCTCAACAAAATCACACACTGTGTGTGTGTGTGTGTGTGTGTGTGTGTGTATAAATATGGACGAAATATCCCAAATACGAAAAATTGCAGGAACTAAAACTTGATATTCTGGCATTAGATATAAAGGTTTCGGGCAAATTACATCAACCGAAAGTGCAACATTGTTGAATTTTTTATTTTAACACCTCTATATTTATCAGCAACATTTGAGTTAAAAAACAATTTATCATTTCGTAAATAATTCTGTTAAAAGAAGAGAAAGTCGCGAGAGTTGTTCTCACACCAGATTCTTTAAATTTAGTGAAATATTAAATGGAAAATGTAATCATTAAAACGTGGAGGTTGAAAGAAAAAGAAGGAAAACATATTTTCATTTTAAAAATTAAACCCTTCGGGCATCACAGGGCAACTAAAGTTACAACTTTTCCAACTCTGAAGAAAATCTTTCAATTAGAATTGTTACAAAAGGAAATCTGGTGAGGGTTTTTCGTTCGTGATTTTCTTCATTGGAAATACGTAATAATATAAATTTATCATAATCACCACAACCCACTAAACCCACAGTAACATATAATGAAAATGTGTGCGAATGTGTGAGTATATGATACGATGGATTGCATTGTATGTGTAGGACTTATGATGGATGAGCAAAAGCCTAACCAGGGTATATACCTGACGTTAGCAAACTAAACCACTTGCCTAGGTAAGATATGTGAGTGTGCGTTTGGTAGGTGTAATGTATGGGTGTGGAGTTGTATTTGTAGTAGTGGTAGTGTGTAGCACGAGCGTTTTAGTGAAAAGGGCTTATAAGTTAGTAATTTTAAAAGAGAATGAAGTGTTAGCAATAATAAGGAAGTCGCACTGTTTTTCAAAAGATATATTCTCTAAGAGAAATTAAGTTAACAACAATATGCTTATAAATTAATTGGAATAATTCTTAAAATTTGATATGGCTCTGATGTTTTCACTTTGGTAGCTAGAACGAGTCTGTCTAGTAAATTTAAGTATTTTACAATATCACACTATTATGTTTAAGAAATTAAGTATTTATCAAGATTAATGCAAAACTGGCACAGATATTTAGAGAGCAATTCCTGAAGTGTCCTGTTTGAAGGTTGATGTGAGACTGTCCTTTTTTGAACTGAACTATTTGAAAGCTATGGCAGACTCTATTCTTTGGAATTGCTCTCTCTCTCGCGGGGGAATTTTCTTACAATGGTTTGCCCTAACGGAATTTAGTGTCTTTGTTTTCTTAATAGCAATGACAGATTTAATATACCTGGTTCTAAAATACACACTTTTTGAAGGTAAATTCACAGCACTAAAATAATTATAAAATATTAACAAAAATACAATTTTGGATACTATAAAATATTCAGAAACTTTAAACTATTATTTTTCGATTTTGTCCTTCCACTACATTATCCCCCTCCTGGAGAAATTTTTCGGCACGAAAAATTTGGGAGATAATCTGGAGTTGTAGAGGCTTGGAAGTTATCGAGAGGCGTGTGTGTAACGTCTGCAAGGTTGCCGTGTGTTGTAGGGTGCAGTCATCTTCTTCTGCGGCTAACGCTGCTTGAAGGTGTGAGCGTTGCGTCGTGTTTGAATGTATTCTCAAGCGAACGCTGCGTGAGTGGGTGAGCGTTGCTGTGGTGGTAGGCTGATAGGTGAACAGCGAATACTGCTTGGCGAGTGAGAGTGTTGCTGATGAAGATGTGACTGGCAAGGGTAGATAAGGTGATCAGTGTAGATAAGTCGGTACTGTAGGTGTGTATGTACTTTCTTGAATGAACTTCATGCAATCGTGCAGACGACGAAGAGGCTTGATCTGCTGCAAAAAAGAGATTTAAAATTTTTAAGTTGTTACAGCATAAAAATATAATGGATATGTATGCAATAATTTCAACAAATAGTATAAAAATTATTAAAGCTAAGCCTTTTAAGGCGAACTGAAAAAAATAAGTTAATTAGTTTAATACAATAAAAAAAACATCAATATTAACATATAAACATATTAAACAAATTCACGTGGTCGTTTTGATTTCTGCAACATAAAATAAATTACAATTATTATTTAAAATATATAATGCAGTAATTACAAATATTAAAGCGGGAATAATTTTATGACTCGAAGTACGATAGTTTTCAGTGCTGAAACAAAAATAATATGTCATTATTGCAACAACTTAATTAGATATAAACCTGATACATTTATTGTTACATATAACATTTACATGTGGTGTAGTATGTAAAGTTAAGAAGTGTGATAGATTGAGAATTATTTCAAGAGATTATGTCAAGTATTTTATTTCAAGTGTTATGCATTGTGTGCGCGAGGTGGCACAGAAATTTTGTGGCTAGTTACTAGGGATTTTAGTGAACATAGCGATTAGTACTAAACTAGTGCGTTTGAGTACGGTTGAAAATTGAATGTTGGATTTATTAAGTGTTAGATACGTGCGTAAATTAATGATTAGCCTGTAAGAACGTTTCTATAAGTATTAATTGGAAATTTCCCTTTAATTGCGAAAGTATGAATTCGCCAGAAAATTTGGAATTTTCGACATTGTCCGCATGCAAATGAAGGGACGTGATGCCATCGTTAGGTATTACCTAGTTAGACAGGACTGATGGAAGCAGGTATGATTGCGCCATGGTCAATCCAGGTGTTCGAGAAAGCGCCTGAAGGCTAACTCGTTTTGGGCTGTATTTGGAAACAATTACGAGCTGTATGTCCAAATGTTGAACAATATTGGCAAGTGGGCCTATTTTGGAGGTGATTGCTAGTTTCGTAACCATTATTATTATGACTATACTGGGGTCTATCTGAATAAGGGTTAAATCGCGAATTGTTTGAATTAATTCGAGGGCTATGATTATTACTATAATATTGATTATTATTATTATTGTTATAACGATTATTATTATATACCCTACGATTGAAATTTTTTGGTACATTAAAATTGTTAGGCATTTTGCCAAAGTTAGTACGAGGTTTTGGTCTGAATTTATTGGTGCAGTCCACGTCAAAATGTGGACCGGCACAATGGCGGCAAGGTCTGTTCCTTATTACATTAAATACTCTACAAGTGGTAGTTGGTTTTAATTGTTGCTTTTGACTTTTATTACGATGCGGGCATTCTCTGTGGAAATGCATTTGTCCACAGTAACGACAAGGATATGGGGGTGTACGATTATAAGTTTTCGAAGTAACAGCGAAAACTGTGGGGTTTGTTTCAGAAGCCTGAACTTCTTTTAGGGCATTGGCATAGGAAAGTGCTTCATCTAATTTTTGAGGAAGCTTCGTTCGCACCTCATTACGAAGCGGTTGAGGAAGTGACTTCAAGAATGCATCAGTGGCCAGTTTATCTAGAATTGCTTGTAAGGCCTCGAGTGGGTTAGCTTGAGCTTTTAAATGAATGGCGGATTGGATATGTCTAATCCTATCCGCGAATGTTTCAGGAGACTCAGTGGGCAAGGACTGAATATTAGTCATCTGTTGCAAGAGGACTAGGGTGTTTTCTCCTTACGAAATCGGGCTAGAAGTCGCTCAGAAATTAGAGGATACGTTATAGTTGTACCCTGGCGTTGTAATTCCGCTTTCTGGGTGTCATAAAATATTTTTGCAGAACCTGGGAGCCTAAGAGCTAATATTTCTAATTTAGCAGCGTCGTCCCAGCCAGAAAGACTAGCACAATGGCTAATTTGGTCAAGGAAATCTGACACTTTGGCTGAATTTTCGCCATCGAAGGTAGGTAAGCTATTGATTAATTGCAAATTCCTTAAGGGACTAGGTTGATTATTAATTGGAGGATTTGCTAATTGCTGCTGAGCAAGTAAATATTCTACAGCAGCGTTGATGCCCATGTCTTGTCCATTAATCTTATACATTTTGTCAGTGAACGATTTGCTTGGGGAAAGATTATATTTTTCAAGACGTCTACGTAATTGGAGTAAATTGCCTCCAACAGAAAGGTTATTATCGCTTAATATCTTTATAATTTGGGATCTATTAAGTACACTCATAAATTCAAAATTCGAAAGGGATTGAGATACAAATGGTACAATTACAAAAATTTAAAAATGAAATTCACTAGAAAATTCAATAATGGGAAATATTGAAGATATTTCCGCTGAGAAAGTAATTTAAAAAAAGCAATCAAATTATCTGATAGATAATTCGTTTAATTATGAAATTAAAATTTTTACGTACTTGTAAATTGTGGATTCTCGTTGAAAATATCCCAAACAGCTGGCACCAATGTAATGTTATTGGTGTTTGTAGTAGCTTGTAGTAAGTAGCAGGAGCGATTTTGTATGAAGGGCTTGTAAATATGTAGCTTAAAAGAGAAGAAGAGTTAGCATTGATAAGGAAGTCGCACTGTTTTTCAAAAGATATATTCTCTAAGAGATATTACGTTAACAACAATATGCTTATAAATTAATTGGAATAAACTTTTAAAACTTGATATTGGCTCTGATGCTTTCACTTTGGTAGCTAGAACGAGTCTCTTTAGTAAATTTAAGTATTTTACAATATCACACTATTATGTTTAAGAAATTAAGTATTTATCAAGATTAATGCAAAACTGGCACAGATATTTAGAGAGCAATTCCTGAAGTGTCCTGTTTGAAGGTTGATGTGAGACTGTCCTTTTTTGAACTGAACTATTTTAAAGCTATGGCAGACTCTATTCTTTGGAATTGCTCTCTCTCTCTCTCGCGGGGGAATTTTCTTACAAAGGTTTGGCCTAACGGAATTTAGTGTCTTTGTTTTCTTAATAGCAATGACAGATTTAATATACCTGGTTCTAAAATACACACTTTCTGAAGGTAAATTCACAGCACTAAAATAATTATAAAATATTAACAAAAAATACACTTTTGATACTAAAAATATTCAGGAAACTTTATAAACTATATTTTTCGATTTTGTCCTGTCCACTACATGGTCTGTGCTCGCTTCTACTCTACACTTCTTTAGCTATATTATATATTATATATATATATATATATATATATATATATATACCCAACACACCCACTCACTACGTCATCATCAAAACACACACACATAAAATACATATATATATCCTCCTTTCTCCCTCAAATATATTGGCAAAATCATGTCACGAAATGGATAATGCTATGTCACTAACATATCTTACTTCCGAGCTCCGCCCACCTTGCTCAGATTCCCCTTCTCAGATTTTACTCCTACCCTTCAGGGTATATACCTATTTCTTCTCATCCATCTTTTTATACATTCTGCCTCCTCCCTAATCATCACTTTGCAACATGTTTCAATTCTCTCTTAAATATTTCTCTCTCGCTCTCTCTCTCTCTTCCTTGCTCGATTTGTGCAGATCACCACTGAGTGTGGGAAGTAAATAACAAATAATAGAATTAAGGCGAGAAGAATGGATTTTGTTAAATTCTCAATAAAAAAAAGGAGCTGAACTGGCTTAGTGGTTCCCTGCATACATATACAGTGGATCATATACTGAATATCAGCGATGCGCAAAGCGACGAACCAGAGTCTCATCCTATCGACCCACACACTAGAAAACTGGGTTTCTCCATGTGTTGTTGTTAAGGAATGGAAAAAAATTGCAAACACGTTTCAACATAATGAACGTTCATTTCTTTGCGAATACAATTTTAAAGATTGCGGCTCTGTATGCGTGCGCAAATATAAAACAAATATAAAGCCGAGCTTTGCTGTTGAAAAAAAAGGAGCAAGGCAAAAATAAACCCCAGTTTTTGCTTGAACAATATATTTGTATCAGAATCACGCAAGAGTATTATCATTTTCTCCCAAAAAAAAAAAAAAAAAAATTATTTCTTGTATTATCAATTTCATATTAATGATACATTTATAAATGTTTTATTGATCGTATCAACTAAAAATATTAAATTATACAGTCTCATAACAACCAAACAGACTTCACAGTATTTTCAACCAATCAGTTGCACTGTATGGTTGTAGTTCAATTCTAATTGGCTGAAACCTACAAACTGATACCAAAGTAATAGAGAGGTTATAAAATGTCAGAACTAAAATCTTCCCCAAGTCCTTTAATGAACACGGTACGATATGCAATTTGCAGATTAATTTGTCAATTATCAAAGATAATTGTTTTCAGGAAGGGGAATAGACCGGCAAAAAAGACAAATGGTGGTTCGGAGGAGAACGGATTGATGATAGCTACAAACAGCTATAAATACTTGGGGGTAACATTGAAACATGTTTGTTACTTGAAAAACATTTTTAGGAAAGATTGTCCGTGTGCTAAGTTTGCAATGAATCCATTTAATATATTAAATTTTTGTATTTGTTCTTAGAGGCAATGCCTTATACAAAGAAGCAGGACCCACAAAAGTATTACAATAATATAGACAAATCATTATTAATTCATAATAATGAAGACAAAGATGTGTATAAATGAAAATTATACAGTATTTAAATTCAAATAGGCAACACAATTAAAACATTTTAAATTAAATTAAAATTTTACAATTTAATTAGAATTAGTAAGAAGGAAATTAATAATACTGCAATGGCAGAGAAATTAAACTAGCATTTATTATTAATAACAATAGCAATAACTCCTCACGAACTTCATCCCAAAACATAAGGATCTCAGAAGTTATGTCCCCGACATGCGCTGCTTTACATAAGATGCCAGAGATAATTTAATATTAGTTAAACAAGTGTAATTTTCTGTTTTCCACTATACTGTAAGTGTTTGATTCTATATCCAGATCAATTGTTTGTTACGGAGCGCAGAAGTGGAGTTAGTCAATGTACAAGTTAGTGGAATTATCTCTTAAATATTTGATAAAAAAAAACTTATATCTGCCAGCTTAAAAATCTTATATTCACTCTTGATTTCATTGACTATTTTGAATCGGTCGGTGTTCCGAACTATACGTATATATAATATATACATATACTCTACACAGTTTATCAACTGAATCTGCTCTGTGCTAGTCTATATTAGTACTGTTTTGACAGAAACATCCTGATGATAGGCGAACGCCCGAAACCAGTCGACCACAAAAAGAAGCAGGTATTACGTGTAAAATTTAAGAGGAAAAAAAATAAGCAGACTAGAGTCCTCAATTCCCTATTTGGTCCAACCTCCTTCCTGTCTTACTTTCCGCAGCTATCGTGGTCTCTGTTACAGAATAAATCGTATGCTAGTTCTTAGGTTAAGTGGTTAGAATAAGTTAGCATTTATAATTAGGTTTAGCTAGTTGGTATTTTAATTTTAAGTTATGCTATGTTTAGTGCTAATATTTAGTAGTATTTTGGTAGGATTAGCATTTAATTATTAAGCAGCAGGATTAGGGAATTCTGATGAGACTGCGGTGGCAACACTGCGAAAGAGAGAAGGTTAAGGAGACACTGAAGGTTGTGTCCGTGAAGGTAAGCCACGTGGTGGAATTTTCCTTGTTTTACTTTGAGAAGAAAGGGAGTCAAAGGCAGAACAAAGAAAATGCAACAACAGAACGACGATTGTCGGATTTTCCCACCTCCTCTCACGGCAGCACTCTCCTTCAATGGTTCCAGGCGAAGTCTGGAGAGAACCAGAATGGTACAAAGAGGGGCAGAAGAAAAGCTGTTTTCCAGTGGTCACTGAAGAAAATTGAGATAAGTTCTGACAGTTGTGGTGGTACAGCTAAATGTGTTTTTTTTATTAGTTGGTTGGTGTGGAAGTAACCTAGTCAATTCATTAATCTACACCTTTAGAAACAGAATTTAATTCATTAAAATGTATTTTTATTTCCTTTCTGTTTATTTATTTATCTGTGCGCATTATTTAATGTTTAAAATCATTTACTTCTGTTTATACTTAGGTTAGATTGGAAAAATGTGTCATTAATTTCCTTTTTTTGTTGTAATTAAGAAAGCAAACCAGGCCTGGTGGTACTTTTTTTTTGTTGTAATTATTGAT
The DNA here is from genome assembly GCA_011037195.1 of Triatoma infestans. Taxonomy (NCBI): domain Eukaryota; kingdom Metazoa; phylum Arthropoda; class Insecta; order Hemiptera; family Reduviidae; genus Triatoma; species Triatoma infestans. The sequence continues at coordinate 82,927 of JAAEAF010014462.1, read as the reverse complement.
GATATGCTCTAATAAAAAGAGTTTGTAAAAAGAAATTTGTGTTTTGGTTAAATATACAAGGATTAAAATGAACATGGTTATTAAAATTATTGTCATTAGTAACAGAACAGTAACCAAGAACTAACTTACTGTCAAACTCGAGTGTGGCAGAGTGGTACAGCAACGGCTTGCCAGGCAGAGAATCAGTAGTTCAAATCCGATCCCATGTATAATTTTTTTTTCTCTTTTATTATTATTACGATTATTAATTACTATTCCTGGTGTCTCACTCCTTTTATTTTATGGGCTTATTTTTTATTATTATTGATTTATTTATTTATTTTGTTTCTTATTTTTTATCCTACCTCCCTTTTTTTTTTTCCTATTTTTTTTATTTTATATAGCTGTTAATCTGTTGAATCCCCCCGTCTCCTCTGAGCTAGTCTGGCCGCGATAAGCGTTCCTTTTGCTGTGGGGTAGCGTAGCACAGGCAATCACGGGAAATATCTTTGATGCTTTCCAGCTCTGCGGAACTATCAACAACTTGTGATGTATCTTTGGATGGATTAGTAAATGGTAGTGTTGATATTTATATATATGTAGATAATATACAAGTACATAAGTTAAAGGAAATCGATGGAACCATTTTCGAGAAAACCGAGGAAAATTGAAAACAGAAAAAAAAATATCAGCGATTTTGATAAATTTTAAAAGGATATTTGAGATTTCTATGACTTTTCCTTTTCCAAGATACTTGTTCGCAATCAAACGCATTCACGCACGGAGACCATTCAGTAAGAACGTTTCTTTTCGTATCCAGAATGTGATCTTTAAAATCAGAATGTGATTTACGGTTTAAAAACCTAATTTCGAAAATACTGACATTATCACAATACTTCCTTTTACCACAATAGAAAAAGTAAAAGAAAAAAGTAAATAAAACTATATTACAAGCAAAAAAATAAATAAAAAGAAATAAATTAGCAAGAAGTCTTGCAAAGTAAGAAAATACAAGACTGAGGAGAAGTGGAAAACATTAATTTACTAGAAACCAAGAGAGGACTGAAGAGTTGTACCACCAACTTGCTGTTGGCCGAAAATATAGGGTTGAGAAAAACTTTTTAAAGGAGTCTTCTTTATAACTGTAGTAGAGTGGGGCAGTGAGGGGGCGTCGCCTCCCATCATTCCAAAATTACACACACACAGACACACACACACGTTTAGAGGATCCCCCAAAACAAGGGTCTCACAGAAGAGTTAAATAAACTGCGGGGCCACATAGCTACTACTGTATTCCCAAACAACTAACATTCACCGCTTCATCACATGGCCGTGTACCAACCCACTATCTAGACTCTTCAAACTGCCAAATAAATTCCTTAATGACCCCTTATTTAGAATTATTTTATTGTGTGTGCTTCTTTCTCTTGTGTGCAAAACCTCCGTGTGTGTCTAAAACCACAAAGAGACGCAATTGCCATTTCACAATATTTATACGGAAATTTTAATTCTCAAAAATATTTTATCTTATTTTTATAACCGAGAAAAAGAAATATCTTAAATTACTTAAAACTATATCAGGGTTAGTTTAAAAAAAAAAACAAAAAAAAACTGTCCAAAGAAAAAGCGATTGATTCCATAAAGCATTCCGCACATTCTTTTTACTTTTTCTTATTCTAGGAATAAGAGAAAGAATTGTAATCGTGTCAAATTGTCGATATCGAGTTTTCACCGGAAATACAAGTTTCGAGACCATGAGTATATCGTTAAAGTGTTAAATATGCCCGACTCAAGGTTGCCAAAAATATTAGCATTAGAAATTATTAAAAGAAACATGTTCTGGTTTCGTGAAATTAATGATTACATTTTGAAATACAGTTTGGGACTACCAATAAATATCCATAATATTCAGCAATGGGACAAAAAGTTATTGTTAATTAGAAAAATATTATTTTTTCTTTATTTTCTGTGGGGAGGGACCAAGCCCTATGCTATCCAAAGCCCTTCTGGGCCTATATAGCTACCCCAAATTTCGGAGCCTTCTCAGTGCACTGCCGGCCTCCGGAGAGTGTTCTCCATCACCGAGCAGTGAGCTGTAAGAGGCTCTAGGAAGAAAAAATCTAAGGGCCTTCTGTTTTCGCGATTTTCACCATAAAAACCCCGATGAATTTCAATAATTTTGGATTCAACATCAAAAAAAAAATCATACAATATGAATTAAACAGTTAAAACTATGATGTTTCATTTTTGAAACTAGCCAAGTTCCTGTACTTTATCATCATCATTATCATTAAGTACTTTTTGTCAATTTCTTTTCTACTTTCCTTATTTACTACTTTCTACGTTTCTCGAGGCTGCAACCCTTAAGTGCAGTGGGTGGATGAAGTGCTATTACACTTCTTCATTAAAGAAGCCTATCACTTCAAACATATTTCGAGGTATATTGATTTTTTTTTTCTTTGAAGAGCTTCAACAAATGTTAAGCGTTCCTTAAAAGTGTCACTTCACTCTACAATCTGTCTACCTCTATTCAGCAATAAAAGAAAGTGAAAAGAAAGAGAGATTCAGGAAAATAAGAAATTAAAAACGTCACTTCTCTCTAATCCGGGCTAATGAAAATGTCTCATTATAGTTAAAAGTTTTCTTGGCACCAATTTGGATTAGAAAAACATGAAACAAGGGTGTGTTTACGTTGGTTATTTAAGCCAACTTTTCTTGTCTCTGTTTGTTACGTCACTTCAATCTTGGTATAGCCTAACTTTGCAAAAAAAAAACTTAGCATGGAATGAGGAGATAATTCACACCTCCAAATAAGAGGACGGTATATTTGTACAATTACAAAGGACTTTAAAGAGCAGCAAGCTGAGGCACCACTTCTCTTCCATTAAAAATCTTCCCTAAACCTTTTCTTACCCTAAAAAAGTTCCTAAACTTTTTTCACCCCATCTCTAAAAAAAGGAGGGCAATCGAATTAAAAGGAATCACTTTAAGTAAAAGCTAAAATCGTCAGACTGATGTAGCGAGGTGTATTGGTGACTAGGTAGAATAGGAACGGGCGAAGAAGAGATAGGACTTAATTCCTCTTCGGCGCAATGGTTTGCTAGCGCTTTAGAGAAGGAGAAAAGTGGAAGACCCTGAAAACTGAGTCTATGAGGGATATACAAAGCAAAAAAAAAAAAGAAGTCGTTATAGTTTGGGAAGGAAATGCAAAGAGGAATGGGCGCTAGTTTTCTTCTTTTCTTTCTTCTCCTTTTCCCCTTCTTTCTTTGTGTGAGTCCTCCTCCTCCTGTGCGTCCTTGCGAGGAAATTCTCTAAGAGTGGGAAAAAGAGAGGCGCCAAGATTTCTCTTAGTTTTCGTGAAAAGACAAAACTTTTTAGCATATACTTAAAGTTTTCCATCTCTTACTATAGACAAAACACCACCTTTTCTCCCACGACCATGCACAATGAACGGACCGGCAAAACAGGACTGTTCTTTAAAAGAGGTCGACTTCCTCCAATCCACTGGTTACTAAACTCGACCCACTTTTTTGTCTAATAAAAAAAAGTGGACATCATTTCCTCTCGCTTTTTGGGCGCCAACCTCACCCGGTAGATCCTTAAATTGTTGAACAACTTTATTCTAAGACTCTATTAGTCTGATGTCTTCTCTGTATCCTCATTCCCTAGTTTTCTCTTCTTCGTGAAACCTCTTCACCACCCGCTCTCCAAAGAAATACTTCCTTATTCTTGAGTAACACTTTTTATCTCTTTCCTTTTTTTTTAAATACTTCTCTTGCAACTATCCCCTTTCCTATAAAGCAGAGAGAGAGAGAGAGAGAGAGTGACTGAAGTAGTGTAAACAAGGTTTATTCCAAGAAAAATTGAGGTCAATACTGAAAAATTAAGATTAAAGAGTGAAATTAAAAATTAAAAAAATCTGGTGAGAAAGACGCACACGACTTTATGCTATTGTCATAGTTCTGAAGGAAAAATTATCTTAAAAGTTGGCACATTTACTAGATGCTTGGTTCTCTTACTCGCACTAACACATAGTAGTATCCTGATTGGCACATTAGAGGGAAACTCTAATGACCGCGTCACTGGTTGGTTTCCAACCGACGTTTCGCTCATATTACAATAGGCTTCTTCAGGGTAGTGTCGCCTCTAAAGCTGAAACAACACTAATGTGTAATTGGCGAAACATGGGTTTATAACCAACCACTGACGCGCTCTCAACCCAAAGATCTAGATGTTTTACATCTAATGGCCACTGAAGCGTGAAAGATCACGTTCTATAAGTTGTTACAAGAACTACCGGCAGGTACGCAAGGAAAGCCAGCACGCGGTTTCTAAAAATAAAGACAAATGAAGGAGACTAATCGAGCAGGCCAGGACCAATAACGCTGGGTTTGTAGCGCCATTGTAAAGAGAGTGAGATAACTGCAGAAATGCCGACATTTTTTAAGAAAAGATCTAGTTTTTCCAGAATTTCAATAAAAAGAACATGGAAGGAAATTAAAAGGAAACTTGAATTAGAAAAATAAACTATATTTATTTAAAAAATACTTTGCTTAAAGAATTTTCTTTTCACAGACGACAGCTGTATAAAATTTCCCATCTCCCACCATATTTGCGGCCATCTTTCCCAGCCAAACATTCAACTATTTTCCTCCTACCTAGAACCAGTATAGAACAACTTATTTCATTACCTCTCTTACTGAATATTCAATCAGAGAAAGGTAAATTTAATCATTCAGTTTCTAGGTACGGTGAGGTGTGAGGAGAATCCGACTTTACTAATACTAGCGCAACCGTCGGTGTTCCGCCAAACTAGGCACGAATAATCCCTATATAACTAAATCCCCTATCTTAACATTGCATTAAGTTTATTCTAAAAGCTAAATATATATTAATCTATATTCTCTGTGTAAACTTAAGGCAAACTATATATATATATATATATTGCTGTAAAATTCATTATATTTAAATTATAATTTAATTAAATCAATATCCGGCTTTATGATGTAGCACGGGGGCGGGGGGTCTCTTAAAAATTAATATACATTAGAATGTAAATCATTAGGGAAGATTGTAAAATTATCATTCGGTTATTCAGTTTTTACTTTCTCTTACCCCCCCCCCCCGGCAAGCGGAAGTATTGCGATCGTGTCCAATTTTTAAAAGTGAGTTTTCACCGGAAATACATGTTTTGAGGTCCCCCTGAGAATGAAAAAAAAAGGTTTTTAGCGATTGGTATGTATATGTGGTGTGTGATTCTGTGAAAATTCCTCAACCGGAAGTACCACTTTCTGAATGGATTTTTTCACTTGTTTGTGATTTTCTCGAAATCGCTCCAACGATTTTATTTAAATCTGCTATATCAACTACACATATTAGGAGAGAGCTATTGGAGGAAGGGTGGTGTACGATTCCGTATAATGTGCTAATTTAGTTCATTATACGATACAATCATTTTAGTTAATTATACGGAAACAAAGCAAAAACCAATTCAAGTAAACTTGCAATTTCCGGTTAACCGATTTTGACCTTAATGTCGGGCGAATCTTGCGGTAGCAAAATATCCAACTTTGAGCTTACTGTGGATTTTCGTTTTTTGGACTTTGCTGACCATTAAACAATTTTATCACACGTACAAACACACGGATACCAGATTTTCGTATTCTGCAGATCTCAAATAAGGAATTTCCAGCAAAAACTTGATTTTGAAAATCTGAAAAATGCCATACTTCTTCGGCTTGCAAGGAAAAGTTAAAAAAAAAAGAAGCAATTACACATAAGCTGTCAGTTTAGAATCGATGGGGGGGGGGGGAACTTGCAGCAAAAGGAAAAGAAATGAAAGAACATCCCGAGAACCACTTTTTTCCTTTTTCAAAACGGAGAATGAATTGTGTCTCATTAGTGGGTAACCTAGCAGAGGTAGTATGAAGGTTGATAACAGATTGCGTTGCATACGCACGCGCACAATCCAAAACTCAAACAGTTGAGCCAGTGTTGACTTTAACCTATACCGTGCGTACAACATAAATACATAAAAAAAAATCAAGTTTCCAAGCTTTATGTATCGTCACTTCTTTTTTTTTTATGGGCAGAAATTTTATATTGGAAGAAACAAATTAAAGAATGCAAACAGGAGAGTTTTGCACGCTAGATGGGTTCGTTAGTTGAAGGGCTTTTTTTCCCTACTTCTTTTTTTACCTTTTAAGGTTCTACGGTTGTTGTTTTAATCCGCTATATGGCAGCACTCAACACTTGACTTCAATGACGTCAACTTATCTTTTCGTCATACTTCTGCCTGTTTTGTTTTCTTTTTTACCAACAATTAAATCATCTCTTTCAGTTACATCAAATTAAAGAACATTTAAAATTACAGTAATTAATTAAAGCACAGATACAGAAATACCCGTGGCTTTTCTCAGTTTTCTGCAATCGTCTTGATAACTATCATGGGGGAGGGGGAGAGTTGTTCTGAGAATTGGTGTCGTTTCTAGTTTAGGTTTGCCCCGGTTATACATTTAACTTGAAGTTAGTTAAATTTAGTGAAAATTAATGTTTGATGCACTCGTAAGTTTGCCAATATAATAAACATGTAAATTTGCAGTAACAAAAAGTCCTGTTTCTCATGAGTAAGAGAAAGTGTTTCACACCATGTTTTAACATTTTTCAAAATTAATACCATTTATATGTTAAGCCAGAAATTTTTATGGGCTCGTGCACTGCCTGCCAAATCTTGTATACAGCTGACAAAGTCTTAATAATACTTGGTAACCGACTTATATATAAGTCCAATAACCACTCAGCTCTTTCAAACTCCATCCAATCATGTGCTTTCAATTAAAATCTATGTTGCTCAAATAGTTTTCTCCAGTAAAATTAGTTTTTAAAATTGAATAAAGTTTTGAATGTTGCAGCCTAAGTACCCAAACAGGGAGTAAAAGATCATCGACCCAAGATTTTCTCATCTTAGATTTTCTTATAAAAGAGTTTTCCCGTCCTTTACCTATAAACGGAAGGAAAACTTTGGGAAAAACGGATAATTAAATTTCTTGGCAGTTTTACTCTCAATAATTAGGATTATTGATCGGAAAAGTTTGTTTGTAAGCATACATAATGGTGGTGGGGGAATATAATTCGTGGAAAATTGAAAGAAAAACTAATGAATAGTTCCTACGTGAAGATCATATATTTATATATTACAGTCTCTTCTCCTATCCAATCAGTTTTTTGGGAAAACATGAAGAACCCAAACAAAGTAATACTAGCAAGATTTAGAAGGCATTTTTTTTTTTTAGTAATTAGTTTTTCCATTTCCTTTTTCCCCTCAGAAATAAACCCACATACAAGATGATTGGTGAAATTAACAGTGTTAGCACTCCCCCACTAATTCCATCACCGCTTTTCTTTGCTAAATATAACTTTTAAGGAAAAGCAGAGCAAAGAATATAATCAAGAATTTTCTAGTCACTTGAAGATTAACAAATAATTTATTTCATACATCACGTTGTCAACATTACTTTCTGTTAATGTTGCAAAAGCAAGTAGCGCGATCATATAAAAGATTTCAAAATTGAGTTTGTACCAATAAAACCAGTTTGAGGTCCCATGAGTTTGAAAAATTAATAATTCTATTTAGTAAGATATTTTGCTTATCTTTATTTCTTTATCTTTATCTTTTATCTTTATATATATAAAAATGAATGTGTGTCTGTCTGTACTCGATAGATTCAAAAACCATACATCCAACTGCCGTGAAAATTTGGGAAATTATTAGGTATATCCCCGGGACGGTTTTTGCAAATTTTTTTTAAAATCAGAGTTCTAGGTGCTCCCGAACAAATATCCCAAAAATATAAAATAACATTTAATTAGTAATATTTGTTAAAAGTGTAACCATGGATAAATTGAAAAATTAAATTGTTACTCATGAAATTTAGTCATAGAATTTACTTTTATAAAGCAAATTAAACTGTAAAAAATAACATACCCATAATAACAGTTGCAATAAAAATAAAAATACAAATCAAAAATATTATTGATTTCCAGCTGAAGAAAATAAAGCAGGGCAAGAAAGAGATTGAGTTCACACTGCTCTTGCTCGATCATTAGAAACGAGTGAACAGAGGCAAGCAAGGCATCAAAGGAATCGAATTCGCAGGACACAGACAAGACGAACGATACATACTGATTTGAATTTATGTGGTTTCAATTACAGTCTTCATCCAAGTGTAATTATTGGAAAATGGATAAAAAGTGTGCGTACTGTGGTGCTCAAACATTTAAAAATGAAACACCAGGTATGTGCTGTGCAGGTGGAAAAGTAAAGTTACCAGACTTGCGTTCACCACCTGAACCATTATTAACTTTAGTATCAGGTGAAACAAGTCAATCAAAAAATTTTTTGAAAAATATACGCAAGTACAATTCATGCTTCCAAATGACATCGTTCGGAGCAACAAATATCGTTAGCGCAAATTATATGCCAACATTTGAAGTACAAGGGCAAATTTATCACCATGCTCGATCACTACTACCCTTGCCAAATGCTGATACCAAATATCTTCAGATATATTTTATGGGAAATACTGACGAACAAATCAACAGACGGTGTCAACTGAATATGAGTACTAAACGAGAGATTGTCGCTGAATTACAAAATTTGTTTGAACAACATAATGAATTAATTAAATTATTTAAAACCGCCATTGAACAAATGCCATCTGACGATTTCAAAGTAATAAAGGAACACCTATTCAACATCGATGACAATTCAACGCACCAACGATCGATGAAGTGGCAATTGTCGTAGTTGGTGAAGAATTCTCGCGATATAATTCTTCATCGTAGAAATGGTGACGTCCAGCAAGTATCAGACACGCATCGTTCATATGATGCATTACAATATCCCATTCTATTTTGGCAAGGAGAGGATGGATATCATTTTAATATTAATATGAGAAATCCTACAACTAATGTGGACATTCACAAAAAGGTCAGTGCTATGAATTATTATGCATATCGAACGATGATTCGTGAGAATCCTGATAATCATATATTGAAATGTAGACAATTATTTCATCAATACATTGCTGACATGTATGCAAAAATAGAAAGAAGACTCCTCTACATACGACTAAATCAAGTCAAATTGCGTTCTGAAGAGTACATCCATTTACGTGATGCAGTTGTAAATGATGGCAGTCTCAGTGAATTGGGAGAAATGTTCATTTTACCATCCACATTTACAGGCAGCCCAAGACACATGCATGAATATGCACAAGATGCAATGACGTATGTTCGTGCATATGGTCGTCCAGATTTTTTCATCACATTTACATGCACCCCAGCATGGGATGAAATAAAGGAGCCTTTATTAACTGGACAATCACCATCAGATCGTCATGATATTTCTGCACGTGTATTTAAACAAAAATTAAAATCTTTAATAGATTTTATTGTCAAACACCATGTATTTGGAGAGACGCGCTGTTGGATGTATTCCATTGAATGGCAAAAAAGAGGTTTACCACATGCGCATATTTTAATATGGATGATGGAAAAGATAACACCAAACAGAATTGATGAAATCATCTCTGCAGAAATACCAGACATTGAAATTGATAAAGACTTGCACGATATTGTCTCAAAAAATAAGATTCATGGTCCATGTGGCTCACTAAATAATAATTCACCATGCATGTCAGATGGAAAGTGCACAAAGCGGTATCCTAGAGACTTACTTGCTGTAACTATTACAGGCAATGATGGATATCCACTCTATCGACGAACATCTACCGAAGATGGTGGAAAATCCATTAAACTAAAAGTACTCAACAATACTATTGACGTTGATAATCGTTGGGTAGTACCATATTCTCCATTACTATTAAAAACGTATAACGCACACATAACTGCTGAGTACTGCAATTCAGTGAAAGCTATAAAATATATTTGCAAATATCTTTGCAAGGTGCGGTTTGAATTTAGAAAACGAATGCTTCTCTCATGGGCAATTATCTGTCGCATGCTCCAGAGACGGTCATCCTTTATGTTTATGCAGAAAACGGACAAAAAAAAAAATGCAGTCCATTCACTAGCTTCACAATAACAAGAGACTTATTTAAAAACATTTTTTCTTTCTTTCCTTTCAGATTATAGAACGCAAAGTAGGGTATTAACTTGAATGGTTTGTTTTCTTGCTGAATCTATGTTAACTACAATACTTCTATTTACTTCCTTAATAATTAAAATCAGATTGAGCCACAGCAAAGCGTGACCGGGTCTAGCTAGTATATATATATATATATATATAATGTTATATATTTATATATGAATGTATCAGTTAGTGATAAAATAATAAAAATAAAACATATGGTTCCTAAAAAAAGACATTTAAGAAACTGTATGGCTAAATTATAGATTGGGTTTTAGATTGTTGATATTTAAGTAGTAGGAGTTTTGAAACATAAAGGAAGTTATGTTAAGATTGTGAAATGTTCATATGTTGTCAACGATGTTTACATGTTGAGCAAAGTTGTCAATAAATAAATCAAATTGATCGTTACATTGTATTATTTAATAAAATCTTATTAATTAAAAAAAAAAACAAAAAACCTACATACGTATAAATATAGACCTTTCGATAAAAACATTTTTTCGTTCTCAGGAGACCTCAAAACAAAGCTGTAGATCCGATGAAAAATCAATTTCAAAAGTCTGACACGATCACAGTAACTCCTGTTACTAGGATCAGAGAAGAATTGATTAGTGGAAGGGGACGTACTCCATATAGCCCATAATAATTGCGACCCAAATGGATGAATTATAAAGTCCGAGGTTAACGCAAGTCTAGTGATCACAAGCACGCCTCCAAAGTTGCCTGAGTGTCTCTTCGTGTAGCTGTGGACAGTTGGAGGAACCTCTCTTCTAGCCAGGTCCTCGCAAACGCCGAAGGACATGGAACTATGTCTCTTCCTCAAAGTGAAACAAATCCTGCAATGACCTTTGTTGGCAAAGTCCAATAAGCTCCATATGCTTTATGAGTTTACAATGCCCGATTAACAGACCCACTATAATCATTAAGGCCATGCGCGTCCCAGGTTTAGCAGGTCTGCCGTAAACTTCTGCGTGGTTCTACTAATGAAATCTTTCGCTTATCTTTGGCGACAAGTATTCCTCAACTAAGCCTCTGATTTGCTCTGTGAAAGCTGATTTTTTTCACCGCTCTAGGTTCCATACTTATAAAATGTATATTTGGACCTTTTTTGGTAATGTATTACGTCCACTTTGTCACTGCACCCCCATATCCTTGTTACATGGTTTCAATTGGAGTTGGGATAAGTTACAAACTTATTGGAGTTGTCTACCTGTGTGAGGAGTTGAATACAATTCCACACCAGCTTAGAATTAAAACTGGTTGCCATCGATGGCTTTAATTACAACCAGAATATAAATATATAAAAGTATCCTCCTTTTGTGGAGATTCCGTTCAAGAACTTCCATTACGTAGCATATGATAGCCACCATCTCCGCTCAGAAGACTGTTGCATACCTGCTCTGGCTCACCTAGATGTGAATTTTATAGTTGGTGTTTTTATGTAGATACCAGCTTCGACACTCCCACAGACATAGAGCCGTGATACCAGATAGAATCACCCGGCAAAGGTGGTCCTCGGGTCCATTCTGATCTATAAATAGTTATAGTTCGGAAATTATTACTAAAATTGTGAATTGGAACGATTACGACACGTTAGCATACCCGGGATAAAGTCAAATTCTATATATATCTGAGCACACAATTTTAATGTCGGCCTAATAATCAGCACATGCGTCTGTTTAAGCCGATAGGCAACTTCCCTGGCCTCACCTTGGATGTAGATATGTTGTGGTGAGTAGGCCGAATAACAATTCTAAAGTTGCTGCGAGTAGTTTTCATGGTCCCCGCGGTGCTGAAATAACAAGTCTCTGCACACCACGGAGAATCATTTAGTTTTCCGCATCATGACTAAGAGAAAGTAAAAAGAAAAGAAAAACAAAACAAAAAAAAACATAATTTGGTAAAATTCAGTAAGTCAATTTTTGTTAAACTTTTTAAAAATATTAATCCTACTGAGTTGGTTGTTGTTTTAAATTATTGGCTGCTTATTTTATAAGTTTTTCGGGTTTTCTTGATAAATATAAACCACTTGCAGCCTGCAATTGTTTATTAATTTTATGTTATGATATAACATTTTTTTATATATGCTCTTCACGTTTTATTACCCACCACATTTCTATTAACTAGGGTATTAGCCTGATATTGTGAAATTAATTCAATGATAACAGAAAATTAATTAATAATTAAACATACAAAAATGACCCAAGATGATGAACACGTGGTAACCACTTCAAATTTAGTAATATAACGCAGATTTAATCACAATCCTAGTTTTTTAATAATAAAACAGTAACAAATTATAAATTTGATTACAACCTTAATTAAAAATTATAACGATGTTTTATAAAAAAAACTAATATTAAAACATAGTATATACCCATGTGAGATATTAATTATATAAAATTACCTCTTTTGAAAATGGCATGTGGAATGCCGAAACGTAAAGGGCATATATAAAAAAATGTTATAACATAAAATAAATAAACAATTGCAGGCTGTAAGTGGTTCATATTTATCAAGAAAACCCGATTAATCCTACTTTTCTAGAAAGGATTACCATGAGATTTTATATATTTAAAGAGAGAGAGAGAGAGTGTGAGAGAGATTTTATCAAGTTAAAAGAAGCGGCGGTATCCCAAAGAACCAGGAAGCCACACCATCAAATCTTTTGAATATACTATAATATAAACAAAGTAAACCCATTAATAATTTCTAAGATTAGCTGCAGAATTTTTTTTTAAAATAACCGTTACCAAGGTAATAAAAAGGAGCTGTTCAAAATAAAATCTAAAATTGAAAATATAAGCCGATTTAAAGGTGAATTATTAAGGGTGAGGGGTTAATAGAGAGAGAGACTTAAATTATTCTAAAAATATTGAAAAAAGAGAAAAATCCATTTTAACTGACAAATTTTCCTTTAAGTTGGAATTTCCTTTAAATTCGAAGTCGCCTTCAGGTGATGGAAAGCCAAACTAGCTGGTCCTAGAGCACCAGGTAGGCTAAATGTGCTACATTGCAAGCGATAGCACTATCTTAATTGTTGAACGATTGTAAAATAATCTGGAACTTGCAGCCACCCCAGAATTCCATAAAAAAAATCATTTCTTTCAGAAAAGAAAAAAACCTTTTCAAATTAAAAGTGTTAAGGCTTTAAAGGAAATTATTGGGTCGATTTTCAGGAAAATTCGGAAAAACAAACTGCATCACACTTCCGCTTAAGATTCCCAATAATATTTTTCCCCTTCTCCTTTTTTTTTTCTGAAAGTCTTGTGGCTTTCAGCATCTAGTTTTAATTAGATTAGGCCTCTAACCAGACGGGATGTAATTTTCTTTATATTGGACCATTCTACTTAGTGATGATCACCAGTGATCTCAGTGGCCAATCGGTCGTTAGTCTGCAAAACTGTAGATTTGATTCCATTCAAGAAAACATGTATTTCCAATGACTGTTTTTGGATAAACACAAGCGATAATAAAAACTATACACACCTTAGCTAACGGTTTAATAATAAATCTAAAAAGAAAACTCAATAAGAGGCCGTAATGTGATAAGGAATCTGAAGAAAAAAATGACTGGTTGAGGCGGGCACAATTCCCCAGCTTTCTCATTGGTCAGTCCACTAACATTTCCACATCACTTCTTCACCGTGTTTGGTCAGTTATTTATTCCTAATTATTTCCAAGTAAAATAAAACTTTAGAATTTTTGTACTATGTTTTCTCCATAGGTATTTTATAAATTATCCAATTATGTACTAAATAAAAAGTTATAGAAAAATATGAAATAATATAAACCTTTAAGGCATAATATTTGTTTATTTCATTCATAAAGGACGAGGAAACAAAAGTTTTCTCCAAAAATGCATATTTAATTGATGCGGAGAAAAAAATTTTAACGAATGGTCTCAAAATGTGTGTTTTATTTGGACCTTATATCCCAAAAAGGAAAAAATAGCTGGAAAGTCAAAAGTTAATATTCCATTATACCACCACCATCGCATATGACACGAATTTAATTTCGATTAAAATCGATCAACAGAAGGAACAATTTACTATTCGGTATTAAAAAAAAAAAAATCTGGTGTGGAACACGACTCTCTCTTACTGCAGTTTACACACCGCTACAAATGACCATTCTCTTAATTATATGACCATTCTCTTAATTATATGTTGTGCTGCCGTATCAATGTATCGAAACTTAATAAAACTAATTTTCTGAGGAAAGCATACCCCCGCCCCTCCTCCAAAACTCCCTAAAATGAACTTTCTCTGAAAAAGTTAAACATAAAAGTGATAGGTTTCTGTATTCGTAATTACTATAATAAATTTGATGAAATGATTGCGTGTTTGTAAGGAGAAAATTGCAAAAAATAAAAAAGACTTCCAGTCAATACATAAATCTTCCGGTCATACGAGTTTTTTCAAACTCAGAATTTTGGCAACATATTTAATTATAATTAATATTATTTAAATGAAGGAATTTTATGATAAACTAAGTTAATACTTTAGAGGAAAACATAATCCACAAGTACGCCAATGAGCCAGCCGCCTTAAATGAATTTTATACAGATATCTTGTCCGTAATCAATAATGTAACCAGTCACGACTACAAATAAAGGTTACAGTTCTTAATATGTGATCGTCGTTATATTACGTTCAAAGAAAATCATTGGAAAATCGCAAGAAAATTCATTCAGTAACTGTTTAGGCGAGTTTATAGCTAATTTATTGTTGTGCTTCCGGTTAAGGACTTTGGACAGGTAAGTTCCTGTCGGATCCCATAGTAATAATACCCACACAGAATGTCAATTTTGTACTTTCTGCGATTTCAGACCATTCGCTAAAATCACTATTTTTATTATTTCTGAGGCTTCAAGAAAAACATGCCGCTGAAAACTCAATTTCCACAATTTGAATGCTAGCGCAATACTTTCTTTTATAGCAGTGAATTAAAGTAATAACGATCAAAATTTAGGGACTAAAATCGATTAAATAACTTATCAAATTGTAAATTTTCTGACTTAGTTCAAGAGATAAAATTCGTTAAAATGTTTTTTTTAATAGACATGTTAATGTTTCTTTTAATTTTGCTGAATGTAGCAGAAATTTTGATGTGGTTATTTCATTAATCTCACGTTGACACTCGGCCATAGTCAAAGGCTAATTAAAATTATTACATATTTAAACAGAAATAAAAAATATTTTAGATTTAATTTTAGTTAAGGAGTTATGGTTATACAATTTGTAGGTAAAATAGCATGGACCAGCAAACTAACAGGATGGGCCTTTTACCTTTAAGTATTAATTCTCAGGAAATATCTCCTACCATACCTGACCTCAATCTCCCTCCTACATTGCTATAGCCCTGTTTATCCTACGATGAATACTTTACCTCACCCATCTATCTTCTGTTACCCACACAGACTGACTTCTCACCCAGATACGTATAAATCCTTCTCTAGTATTCTATTCTGTTTCTCTTACCATTGCTCCAAAGCCAGGCGAGTTATAGCTGTTTAGCCGCTTACTGGGAAAACACTGTACAATATTCTGAATAATTTCAAAATAGAGATGGAAGATTAAGAGAATGAACAAAAACGAGAGAGAGAGAGATAATACAATGAAATCACCAAAAGCTTTACGACAGCAACTACTGCCTCCCCTTTTTCTAAAATAAGTACGAAATAAACCTAAAACCGAAGCCAGTTTTGGATGTGTCTGGATTAGAAATCTTATCTGTGGATTATTAACGTTGTCAGCTTAGAGCCCCTCTTGAGGCTTACAGTAGAGCAAACCTAGAAAATAACTTGGTGTAGGGTTAGAGATGAACCCACCACCCTCAAAGCAAGGTTGATGATGACTTTGCACCACGTGACTGTGTGGTGGCAGCAGGAGTACTTCCGGTATATATAGCGAGTGTAAACTTTCGGAAAAGTTCTTTCTTGAGGAAAGTCTAACACAGTGTTAAGGTTCTCTAAAACCTAATTCCAGCAAGTACCCAGAAGAAGTCTGATAGCAATATGGAGGTAACATTGGTTTACAGAAAGGCTCTGGACATGTCTCAACCGATAAGTCAGAGCGTTCATTTTTTATTTTTTTTTATTTTTATTCATGACTATGGTCATAACCACGTATGGGAAGTGGACTAGTCATTTCTTCAGGGGTCTTGGCGCCCCTAACAACACCACAACATTAACATAGAACTACCATAAACACTTGGTCCCATACTTGAC
This sequence comes from Triatoma infestans, assembly GCA_011037195.1. Lineage (NCBI taxonomy): Eukaryota > Metazoa > Arthropoda > Insecta > Hemiptera > Reduviidae > Triatoma > Triatoma infestans. The sequence continues at coordinate 66,563 of JAAEAF010014462.1, read as the reverse complement.
ATACCATGTACAGACTACTGCGTTTAGTGTACATAAAAGCGAATAAATAATGTTTGAGGTCGCAGAGAATATGGCTATTAGAACGCATCATGCCTTCTACAGATCATGGCAAAGGGAAACTTGGCCAGATCAATCCCACTAGAGATAAACAAAATTATATTTTTATCGAGACAATTTCCTTAGGGAAAATAATAATCAAAGGTTAATAAAATTAATAAATAACAAACCTGCAGCAATGATATGATAAACACAGGGCACTTTCTGAGGTCCGATACGATTTGTAGCCCAGCATAATAGTGTGCCATAATCCAGTTCGCTCATCGGTGTATATGTCACCACACTCGACGAACCATGTCGCACAATACGACCCGGTTCCACTTCAATACTGTCGGCCGAATTGTTGAACGTCCAACGAAATGTCACTTCGTTTGGATTTGAATCCACTTCACAAGAGATATTCGCTCGTTCCTGTTTGGCCACACCATGGACTCTTGTTTGATTTGGTTTACAAGTTGGTGCGTCTGGAAAATTTAAGTATTTCAATTAACAAACTTTTTTTTTAAATATTTTTATTGTATAAAAAAAAAATATGAAAGAAAAACAAATGGGAAAGTCTTAAGGAAGTTGAAGGAATGAGTTAATGATCTAGTTCGTAATGAGAGGTTACAAATGGCAAGTTTTGCGTATGTTCGCCTATCGACTGAAATAGCTTATTTCGTAAATTTTATCTGTGCCTATCTGGGACGCTTCTATTATGCACTTCAGCAATTGAAGGAATCTGTGTATTCTTGAGTAATTGTGGCAGATGTTGCATGAGTCACTGATATGATGAAATTTTTGATAAAATTGACAAGTTTACGTGGAAACCTCTCAGGGAACAATATTTACTGAGTTAAACATATGATTGAATCCGTAATGCTGCATCTGAGATAGCATGCTTATTTTTTTTTAAGTCTAACTGGCTTTGGATTTCCTCCAAGATCAGAGGCTTTTGGCCCATCAAGTTTTCTATCACATACTTCACGGTATTTACATGATAATCTTTAGAGCCGTTTTCAAAAACGAAATTGGAGAAAGTTGCAAAAAACCCTTCTTCTGTAAAGTCTCGTGTACTTCCAATCTGATAAGTATTAAAAGAATTTACTTATCCTATGCATTACAGAATTAGTAGAACTTAGTATGGTAAAAATGTGTGATATGTGCAACTAATATCAGAGATATTTTCCATGATACCCTGCTTCATTTTGTGATCATCGACAGGTTTTGGACGTTCGCCCATCATCTGGATGTCTTGATCAAATAGTGCGATAACACAGACTTGCACAAACAAAATCATTCTATACATTTTCTGTGCACCTCATCAATAGAAGGAAATAGTATTCTTGATTTGGTGTGGCAGATGTTGCATGAGACACTGATATGATCAAACTTTTGATAAAATTGATAGATTAGGTGGAAGTTTCTAGGGAAGGAACTATTACTAAAAATTTAAGCTGATTATGTAAGTTTATAAAAATTTAAACTTTTGATAAAATTGATAGATTAGGTGAAAGTTTCTAGGGAAGGAACTATTACTGAAAATTTAAGCTGATTATGTATTATATTATATATTACTTATACATATTTACTTATATATTATTATTATTGTGTATTACATATAAACTGATTGTGTTCTGTGCAACTAGTATATGTTATTGCACTGTTAATTTATTAAGACATCCTGATGATGTCTTAATGCAAACGCCAGAAACCGCCGTTCCGGTTCTGAAAAGGTGACCACAAAATAAAACAGGCCATCACTGAAAATATTTCTGATGCTTGCCAGCTTTGCGGCGGACCCAACCACAACAACTATAAAATAATAGTTGAGAGGGAAGCAGTTAAGAAGTCACAATCCTCCAGAAAAAAGATTCAAATAAAAAAATTAGTGCTCCATTAGATAAACAGAATACTACGATTAAAAAAGAAATCGCAATTACGTAAAAACAAACATTTAATAAAGTCGCACTTCCGATCCGAAACTTGAGTCTCGAATCCCATTGTAGTACTAAACGGAAAATTGAATTTGACGAACAAAAACACACATATACAGACCAATCGATTTTTTGTTTATGCAAGCAATTTACAGCGGTACCACATTCTTCTTCTTCTATTGGCGCAACAGGCGCATGTAGCTTGGCCTCCTCGACAATCGCCAGCCATCTCTTTCTATCCCGGGCGTGCATCACACTTATGTTTAACTTTCTTAGTCCCTCCGCACGCTGTCTTTCCATCTATTCTTGGGACGTCCCTTGGCCTTACTCCATCAGGTGATTCCTCGTATATCTTTTTTGCAATTCTGCACTCTTCCATCCTCAGGAGGTGTCCAAGCCATCTCAGCCGCTGAATTCTTATCTGCGCTGACAGATTTACATCTTTGTAAAGATCGTATAATTCTTTATTTTTCCTTCTACGCCAGACGCCGTTCTCACATATTCCTCCAAATATTCGTCTCCAATCTTTTCGTCTCAAACCGGTCCAACAGATTTGCTGACGAATTCTTGAGCGTCCATGTTTCAGAGGCGTAAGTAACGACTGGTCTTATAAGGGTTTTGTAGATCTTTATCTTGGAGGAGCGGCTTATGAGCCGGCTTTTTAGGACTCTGGCAAGCGCAAAATACGCTTTATTCCCAGCAAGGATCCTCTTCCTTATTTCCTCATTCTCTTCCACATCTTCGTTTATTGCGGAACCGAGGTATTGGAAGCTGTTTACTGCTTCAAAGAGGTAGTCACCAACTACATAATGCTGCGGGCGATGGACTGGTAGCGGTACCACATTAGATTAAATAAATATGTATATTTTGAAAATTAATAAAAAAAAATCATTCAGAAAAGATAAAAAAAAAAAATAATAAAAAAAAGTTGAGGAAATACTCAGTAAAAGCACTCCTAATAAAAGTTGTCACTCACTACACAAGATGTACCAGGAACTGTGTTTAAGATTATCGAGAATAGTGTGGGTTGCAAGACGAGAGGTTTAGGTGTGAGGATGTTCAGGTCATTGAGGATAGTACGATTAGAATCTTTAATAAGGAGCGTTTTGACTATAGCTCGGAGGGTTTTGGATTGCAAGGATTGGACACGATTGATGGGTTTGATGAGTGATTTGTAAATTAAACATTTGTTTTGTGTAAGAGTTATTTTGGTTGTCAGTAACGAAAGTTCCTGTTTTTAAGTCGTGTTTTGGAGAAATTCTCTTGTTGCTATATGTCAGGTATATGGACGATTTCAGAGACTGGAAAAGGAGTTTGGTTGTAATAGAGAGAAGGTAATAACAACGGATCTGAGGACAGTAAAGCAAATGTCTGCACAGGTGGATTTTTTAGATCTGGTTGGATATCTGACGTGTACAACGAACATAAGAAAGGACTGAAAATACTCCCTTGCAGAACACCTGTTTCGATCTTTTGTAAGGGATGAGAGAGGGAGTGAGAGAAAATTCAAACATTACTTGAAGTAACGGCCAAAGAGGTAAGACGTATGACGTAAGGATAAGTCCAATCACTAAAAATTATTCGTACTTTCATAATTTCAAAATTTGACAGAATCGCAATACTTCCTCTTTCAGCTGGTAAGGGGAGGGAATAATGCAAATAAAAAAAATCATCCGGAATAACCCAAAATAAGATCATTATCATCATTTTACTTAATGCGTTGTCCAACTAATAAAAAAATGAAAAATTCTAAAAATGAGAATGGCCTTGAGGGGTAGAAGTAAAACGGCTGGTACACCGATTTGGATCGCGGTTAAGTGAGGTCTTGGAACTATCCATTAATCCTATTGGTTATCCCAATTAATTGTGAACTCAATAACCACAGCAGAGTACGCTATAGTACAGCTTGATCGAGTACTAGTTAACCTTGGTTCCCATCCCTACCCTTTAATTTTCCCCTTCCACACCAAATAACCTAGTTCTAGGTAATTAACTATTAGTGATTAACAACTAGGGCTTAACATTATTATTAGATGAAAATACAACGCATCAATTTGAACTACTAAATTTTAATCATAATTAAACAAGTAATTAGTAAATTGTTTAATTACTGCATTAGCTGAAATAGCCAACTGCTCTGTTATTTTGCGAATAATCCGGGTACGATTCCCGCGAGGTATTAAAGGTGCACTCCAGTATCCTGAGTTCAAAAAGAATTATAATTAAAAGTGAACCTTGGTTGCACATAACAAAAATTAGATCTGCGAGGTTCTGGGACTACATTGTTCCTAGTTAAAATAGCGTATCTATTGGCAGAATTTGGTTCTTCAAAGGCTGCAGAGTTTAATTCCAGATAATGAATAAAAACTTAACAGAATGTTAGACATTAAGAAAGGCGGATGAGTTCACAATTGTTTCGAAAGAAAAGTAGTCCTCCGGAAAATTTATAGAATCATCCAGGATGGTCAGATCCTGGATCCGAAGAACTTACAATAAATTGAAGGCTACATAAATCAAGAGGCAGACATAGTGAGCATCATCAAATTGGGTACACTATGTTGAGCTGGTCACAACATAGTCAGGATGGATGACGATCAGGTTCCTCGAATTGGAGTACGAATTTCTGCAACATCACGTGTATTGGACGGAAAGACCAAAATTACGATGGCTGGATGGCGCCTCTGATGAAGATTCACGAAACCTGCTTGGCATACGAAATTGGAAAATGACAGCACAAGATAGGGTCAAACGGCGAAGTTTGTTTAATGCGTGATGTAGCGCCAACAACAATAGTTAAAAAAAATTTCAGCGAAAGTCATTGTGTAACAAGGAAATATGAAAAGAAAGTTATAAGAAAAATCAAAAAGAATCCATCTCTAGCTGTCCGGGATTCAAGAATACATGTCTAATAAACAAGTCTTACAAAGTAATAGGAGGGGAAATAATGAGAGAGTAGCTAAAAGTGATAAAAATTGACAAAGTAACCTGGGTCGGATAGGATGATGTGTTAAATGAAAAGAGCAAAAAAAAGAAGAAACAAAAATCTCTTGAGAGAAGCAACTCCCTCGAGAGAAAGGAAACAGTAGAAGAGGTTGAGTAATGTCAAGAAGAAGAAGAAAAGCGGATATAGGAAGTTTTTATTTTTCTGAAGAAGATATAGAAAAGAAATTGAAAGAAACAGGAATGGATTGTTGGAGATAAAACAGAGGGTGTGAGAGAAGTAAAGGCGTGGATATGTGGAAACTGGTTGTTATAGCTGTACCAAGAGGTATAACAGGGAGTCAGAGAGCTTCTAGCGGCGGACAACAGAAGCAACAACAGCTGACATGGCAACTGTATAAAAACAAAAAAGTAAAAAAAAAAAGCGAGCGGGGGATATTTAGATAAGTGAATGATGATATAAGAAAAAAAGTCTGGTGTGAATCATTCACACGACTGTCTCTTACTGCAACAGTTACATATTTATAACTGACTAATTCTCTTCAAACATGTGATTCTTACTAACCTTCAACCTAACTAACCTTTTAGTTACCTTCAATTTACATGAATGGGATTATCTAAACTTCATAAAAGCGACTTTTTTTTAGGAAAGCATAACCTTAATCTCCCCCCCCCCCAATCCCCTTGAAATGAATTTTCTCGGTTTTTGAGCCAATTTTAAAAAAACTAAAAAAAATCCATTCACTGATGTTTACTTCCTGTTGTCCGATTATTCCTAAACTTTATTCCCCGGTCCACTGGTGAAACGTAAACGAAATATGAAAAATTTTGAGTTTTCTGCGATTTTAAGTTTTCCTGTTAGGCTGACCCCTCTCTGGGGACTCAGGGGAACTCAAAACATGTATTTCCGGTGAAAACACAATGTGGAAAATTTGACGCGATTGCCATACAGCAGCAAGGGGAAGTAAAAAGAAGTTTAATCAAGGAGAAATGGGAAACAGTAAATTAGACACTGACACATGACGTTCAAATAGAATGGTTTACTCTCTCCATCGCCTTCTGTATTGAAACCAACACACGTGTATTCGCCTGCACTCTGCCGGCTAACTCCTTGTAATACTAAACTTTGATTGCTGATTATCACACCTTGGCCGACATTATGGTTCAATAAATGCCCCTGTAACAAAACAGAAAAATTACAAATTTATTAGAATAATATAGGAAAAAAAAAATAACATGAAAAAAAATTTGGTGTGTGAAATTTCCACATGAACTTCCTGTTATACAATATTAGAAACTTGACTAGGAAGCTAGGAATTTTTCCTCCATACTTAAGCCCTTTATTATAATTTTGTATATATAAATTTTTATGGAAAATATGTTACAACTAAAAATGATGGATTTATATCTGGGCAGTTAGCGTCCATAATCAAACTATGTGGAGTTACGGACTAGAGCTGTGGGGTTCAGCCAAACCGACCAACATACGGACCATACAACTCAGACCAACATTTCAATCCAAACTACTCAGACAGATAGTTGACGCTCCTTTTTACGTTACAAACCTCACCTCCACAATGACCTTAACATCCCTTTCGTACAACAACTTGCCAAGACAAAATACCACAAATACCACACTGCTCTCTCACACTGCCCTAATCCCTTCGTACAGTCTCTTGCTTCTACTACCATCCCTGACAATCCACCTCGCCGATTGAACCGCCAGTGGCCCCGAGATTTCCTTCGGGACTGATCAGTAACTGGTATCCCGTAGAGAGTGCTACCACTGGGTAGTTTCTCTCCTCCCACTCTTCACGCCTCTATACTCTCTCTCTTCTCATTTACTTATTGTATATAGAACTATACAGATTGTAAATTTCTAAATAAAACAAAAAATATCTGGGCAGTTAGCGTCCACATGTAAAGAAAATCATTGGAGCTTGTGATGCTTTATTTTGTACGATTTTTTAGTTCTCCTGCTAACCGTAAGATAACGACGCTGTCGCTAGTTTCACACTAGGACAGTCAAGTGTTTGAGGAACAAGCACCACACCATTTCTCCCACCACAGGAGTCCATAGTCAAGACGGACGCGAAGAGATGAAAGACAGATTTCTATTATCACCAGCTTAAGAGTCTGCAAGAGTCTGTGTAAGAGTATACCACCTTTCGAGCCGCCCAGCAAACACAACCACCACGTCTCTCACTCTCACCCTGTTTTATACCTCTAAATAATAAGTCTAGTTTTAGTTATTAATTCTTTCATCCTCAGAAGCTTCAAGAAAGCCTTGCGGCCACCTTACTGTAATAAGCGTACTGTAGACATGAATATAATGCATGCGCTGTATAGGTTTTGTTAAAGAAGAAACAACATTGCACAGTTCTTGCGTGGCTGAGATTTTCTCCTTCAAGCTTCACGCAGGAATCTCTCTCTCTCTCCAGACTACAAAGTCTAATTAAACAACAGGACTGGAGAGGGAACTCTAACTTGTGTTTACAGACCCAAAGAATCCCCCACAGAACCAAAATCCACCTCCACAGAATCTAAAATCTAGGGTGGATTTTGAAATGTTAGCAATGCATTTAATGAATCTTAATAATTAAATAGGTGGCAGCACCATACCATCTGGCACTCCTGAGGTAAGTTTAATGTTGCAGCTCTCCTCGAACATCCTTGTCATTTGCGGTGTTGGGTATCTACCTAAACAGAGTTTCGAGATCCTGCGATTTTATATTTTTGAGATTTTTTTTTTACGCCGTTTTGCGGAGGCAGCAATCGTCAGGGTGAGTTCCTGAATATCGCTCAGGCGTTCCCGGGTATAGCATCCTGGCTTGCTGAGGAAGCTGAAGCGTTATTGAGTTTTGATAGAAGCGTAGTCTTCAAAATTAGAATATCCTCTTAAAATTACTAGTTTTTTCTAATTTTAGAAAACTTCCTAAGTTTGCTTTTAGAGAACTGTAACTTTAATTTTGGTAAAAATTCCAATTCTGAAGAAAATGTATTTCATTATAATTGTAATCATCGCAGTAAGAGATATGGTGAATATTTCACACCTATTCAAACCTCTTTCTTGGGGTAGCCCAAATTTATTAATTTGATATTACAGATTACTCAATTATTTCATGAATAAAACAAATCCAATGCTTTCTAAATAATTTATAAAAAAATAATAATTTTTTCCATTTCTACGGAAAACAGAGATTACTCAGAAATTTTATTATGTTATATATATAAAAAAAAAAAAAGCCATGCTGACTGTCTGATATGGTCTCATTCTTAATGAATTATTATCCATCTCAATTTATCAAGACATTTTGACATTGTCCACGCATTAAGAAAAATAGATGGATAACAAAAAATCCAATGACACCAAAAAAGCTTCCAAATTACCCAGGGGGGTGGGATGGAATATCTACCATAATGGAAAACCTCAGTTCTGTTTTTTCGTAGCGGGGGAAATCTATATACGAATATAAATGGAATAGGAAAAAATCTGGTGTGAAACACTCACAAGAGTTTTCTTAATGGTTATATGGCAAAGATGATAAAATTTTAATTCGCCCTATTACTGCTTACTAGTATAGATGGCATCACTATCCGTACTCCCTCCCAAAGAAAAGACAAAAAAATACATAACAGGTTTAATCTGGGCCCTGTGGTTTAAGGAGGAATCTCTACTGAGATTTGGAGCATATGGCAGAACCCTTTTCTAGAGTTTGTGAGGGAGGTTAGAGAAAGAAACATCCATACATCTATATATGGCAATTTGCTTGGGTTTTGGTTCAGGGCTTCTTGATCAGAACAGCTTGTGTGTGGAAGAGCTTAGGCCATTTTCTGTTAAGGTTATGATCCGATTTGTTCAGAATGCAGTGAATCTTAAATAGATTCCTGTTCCCGAAGTAGTTGTTGTTATCATTTTTTGGAATAGCTTAATGGCAGTACGAGACATGTCTCATGGCGGACGGGAGAGAAAATGAGAATACACAAATAGTAATTCATATTTAAGTAATCATATGAATAAAATCACATGGTCAGTTAATGGTATACAAGAACAGAGTTGGGTTAAATAATGTACTTGGAAATACTAATTAATAGTAATATTATCTTAAGAAATTATCTCACAGTATGAATATAAAATGGATGAAAAGATGCAAATATTAAGGATGTACTTTAATACAAATCAAATACTCCCTTTCCTTATACCTGCTTCTTTGAACATCAAATCCGAAATACGTTCTTGTTTTCGCGTGTTGCCACTAGATGTCGGGCTAGTTGGAGTTGTATGTTTTTTTTCTTTACTTGTGACAAAAAGTGATGGGTTTACTACTTTTGATTTAATAACATTGCCACATTATTTCATGGTTGTAGAGAAAATAAAATATTTTGTGGGGAAAATAAATTTTATTGTACAGTCAGATTAGAAATGTCAAGGCCATCCCTCAGCAGACCCCTCATAATCTCCTCTAAAATCAAGATTTCCGAAAACTTGTTTGTAATGAGCGCGATACTGAATGATAAATTGGCCACTAGCTTTCCAAATTTTAAGAAAATCTTTGTAGCCTCTTCCGAGATAAATCACTTACTTTTTTGGGAGTGAAGTTATTCGCGTCCAAGATTGTTCTCACGTGCTCCCTGGGTATCCAACTAAACGAACATATCAATCGCCAGCGGAGCCTAGTTCTTTTATACGGGGCCGCGCGACGCTGAATGGCTAATAGCGTAGGAAGTCATGGCGTAGGAGAAAGAAACACCTTTTTGGTAAAGTCGCACTTCCGGTTAACAGATTTTCTGTAAAGTTGTAATTTTGGCAATGTACTTAGTGCACCTCAATATTATATAGGTAATAAAACTGTGGATTATAGTGTATTCCAGTAATTTATAAGAAAGAAGTGAAAAGTCTATATTCTGTAGTTAATATAAAAAATTAAAACAAAAGTATTATGGCATTCCGAGGAATGAGGAAACGGATCGTTTGGCAAAATTGGGTTCGGAAATGGATCAGCCTGGAAAACAGAACATTGCTTCCGCTCAGCAAACAGTATCTTCCTCACTACCTGCATAAGTTACATACGTTAACAGGAAATGAGGTGGAAGCCCTGGAAAAATTTACTGGTAATATATCCTTACGGGTGGTGGGAGTTACTTATTTTAGGCTACAGTCTAGGAATGACTATCTCCAGGCATACCTGAGCCTCATTGGAGCGGTCAACAGCCCTTACAGCCCTACTTGTACTCAATGCATTATATTGAGGAAATGACAGGCTCCCGCGTTTGGAGTTTTGCATCAGATTAAGCCACATAAAAGACAAAGACTGTATGGTCAACAATAACTGTTATGTAAGGGAAGCGACAATATACTGTGCTCTGAACGGCTAATGCCAAAATCGCTAGGCTTTGCTGGAAGGTCCTAGAGTTACCCTCTAAAATGTCTTCATTTTAATGCACTTCCTCAAGCTATTTAATATTGAAGAATAACTCCTCCCCCCTCCGCAATTAGTTAGAGACAACTAAATATTGAGTAAAGTTACCAGGTTGATGAAGAAAAATCTTTCATTTATAACTATAAGAATAGTGGTAAGAAAATGTCGTGTGAGTGTTTCATACTAAACTTTTTCTTTATATTTGAAAAAACGAAAGCTCACGGTTTCGAAACTTTGTCTTTAGTGCAATACTTCTAACTTAAAGTTGTAAGAGAAGTAACAAATACATTTATTGAAATGGATTTAAGGAGAAAATCTTAATAAATAGCTGTTTACTTCACATTAGAGGAATAATAGCATTTTTAAAAACTTACGTTTATGTCGCCAATATGGACTGGTCGGTGAATAACTTTCTCATAAAGTTATACAGTTTTAGCAGTTTAGGTTAGATGATTGTTGATGATTGTTTAACAATATAATTAATAATTCTACGTAATTTAATTAATTATAGCCTTGCTGAGTGTCTCCATGCCGACGGAGTGGTTAAATTTCAAACATTCCAGAATTCATATTCCAATAATGGTAGAGGGCAACAATATTAAGTGTAAGTTTAAATAATTTTATAGGTTGCACTTAACGATGAACCTATTCTAAAATTGAATAAACAATTTTCGGAAAATTAATTTATAGCGGTTCCGGGGGGGGGGGGCTTTCCTTAAAGTGCCATTTCAATATATTATACGATTCTCTATATATAATATTCATTAGAATTTAATGTGTTGCCATAATTCTGAGTTTGGAGAAAATTTAAGTAGTTTTTTAATATCTACTTCATATTTATTTATATTGTATATATTTTATTTTATTATTTATGTATTTAATTTTGTAACACAGAAATATGTTTAGATAGTATTTTTCTTTTCTTAAAAAAAAAAAAAAAAACTAATCCAATTTACATAGTTACATAATCTCTAGTTTATCGAACTTTACTTCATAACGCTTCTTCTTATTATAATTTATTTATTTAATTGCACTAATAATTAGTTCGATTCCTTCTTTTACTTCGAGAAACTAGATTTTTGGTTGAAATAGTTCAGACGTAGATACTCTGTGGATGTGCCGTCTACACAAAATTAAGGACAACACAATGAACAGCTAAAAACTCCAGGTCTAAGAAACGTTTTTAACTGAATATTATGAATACCTAAGAGAAAATTTTGTGAGTGTTTAATATAATGAATAGGGTGGGTGTTTGTTATTTAATGTTAATTTTATTTTGTACCATTAGTATAAATGGTTAATTACAAAATGGCGGACTTACATTTCTGCCTAATACTCTTTTGCTTTCTTTTTCAAAAATGGAATATAAATACTGATTTTTTTTCTTGGTAACTCACATTAATTACATAAAAAGTAATTATTATTTTAGAAATTACTTGATTTTTTTTTTAAATAACTTTTATTGCACAGTTTGATAATTTATAAAATACCTACGGAGGGAAAATTAGTAAAAATATTCTAAATTAGACTTTTCATAGAAATAATTAACTATAAATAATTAGCCAATCACAATGTACAAGTGATGGTGTCAAATGTGAGCATGGTGAACATGATAATTCTAAATTTCTGATTCGCCAAACATACACCCACATTTCACACATCTCCATCTGTACACTGTGATTGGCTAATTGCTTATAGTTCATTATTTCTAGTTTAGAATTTTTTTTAAATAATTTTCCATCAATAGGTATTTTATAAATTATTGAATTGTGCAATAAAAGTTATTTTTAAAATTTATTTAATTCAATTATCAAATTATGGAATACAAATTATTTATAAAAACAAGAAGCAAAAAATGACGTTATTTTTTTTTTTTAAATAACTTTTATTGCACAGTTTGATAATTTATAAAATACCTACGGAGGGAAAATTAGTAAAAATATTCTAAATTAGACTTTTCATAGAAATAATTAACTATAAATAATTAGCCAATCACAATGTACAAGTGATGGTGTCAAATGTGAGCATGGTGAACATGATAATTCTAAATTTCTGATTCGCCAAGCATACACCCACATTTCACACATCTCCATCTGTACACTGTGATTGGCTAATTGCTTATAGTTCATTATTTCTAGTTTAGAATTTTTTTTAAATAATTTTCCATCAATAGGTATTTTATAAATTATTGAATTGTGCAATAAAAGTTATTTTTAAAATTTATTTAATTCAATTATCAAATTATGGAATACAAATTATTTATAAAAACAAGAAGCAAAAAATGACGTTATTTGTACCATAATATTTACTGTTTTATATAATTAATGTGAGCTATAAAGAAAAAATTCAGCATTTTCATACCATTGTTGAAATAGAAAGCAAAAGTGAATTAGGCAGAAATTTAATGTAAGTCCGCCATTTTGTATTTGGCCATTTATACTAACTAATGGAACAAAATAAAATTGATGTTAAACACCAGAAAAAAATTTCTCTAAGGAATTCATAATATTTAGTTAATTAACTTTTCATAGACCTGGAGTTTTTAACTATTCATTATACTAATTTGATGTATTTGGCGCAGTCCACAAAGTATTGAAACAGTACTATAATGATGGATATCTAGGCAAGAGCTAATTCAATCAAAATCTAGTTTCTCACAACAACATAAAAAAAGGAATATAACTAATTATTAGTGCAATTTAACAAATTATAAACATAAGAAGTAGATAAGAATAAATTATAATAATAAGAGGAAGCGTTATAAATTAGTGTTCGAAAAACTACAGACTATGTAAATAACGTAACCATGTAAATTGGAGTAAGAGAAAGTATTGTGAGTGTTTCACACCAGATTTTTTTTTTTTTTAATATAATTTATTGGAAACACGTTTTTCTTTTTTAAATTTTGTATTCAAGAAGAAACCTGCTTATTACTTTTTTCCTTCAACAAGTGACTTTTCTGAATATTGTCTAATTAATAAATAACTAATGATTTTCAAGAAGTTTCAAATATTATATAAAATTTAATTTAAGGGGGGGAGCTACAATTTTATTTGTAATAAAATGCCGTCTTTATTTCAAAGTTAACTTTAGAGCTATAGAGCAAGGAGTTAATTTAGTAAGAATCCATTTGTTCTAAATTTAAGTTATAGATTTCTTAGAACCATTAGTGTTTCTATTTTCCTTGAATAATTTCCATTAAAGTGTTCCCAGTGAATTCCAGGAGGCACTTCACTCCCCTAGCAAAGCTCCCTCCCCTTAATTAACTTTATATTTCAATGTTAATGAGTTATTACATTAAATTCCTGTATTAACAAGTACAAGGTCGTTTGTCTCTCGTTTGAGATATATTAAAATGTTAATACAGAGGAATTGTTGAGACAGAATAACTTTGCCAGGGTTAAATTTATATGAATATAAACTAGATACTTCTTTCTTAGTCTACTATCCGAAATTCAAATAATTATTTGAATCATTAAACAAAAACGGTATTTGTTACTAATACGAAAGGTAGTATTTACAATTAATATTTTATTTAAAAAAAAATCTTTAAATTTTCTCTTTCTATAGTAAGATAAAATATTCAGCGTGGTAAAAGGTGTAATCGTGTCCTGCGTGGTAAAAGGTGTATTGTAGTCGTGTCAAATTTCCGATATCGAGGAAATACACATTTTGAGGTCCTCCCAGTCCAAAAATGTGGTTTTAGCAATTGGTCTGTGTATGTATGGGGGGGGGCATATCTTACAATCGAAAAATCGCAGAATGTAAAACTTAATATTTCGATAAAGTGCTACCAGGACATCTCAGAATAAGCATTTCGTCAAATACGTTTTTTCAGTTTTTGTAATTTTCACAAAAATGGCTGCAACGATTTTCTTTAAACTTCAGTCTGTCACTAGGGTATCACCAAGGGAGACTGCCAAGCGATCTCTTGTCTCAAAACAGACAGCACCTTCAGTCTGTCACTAGGGTATCACCAAGGGAGACTGCCAAGCGATCTCTTGTCTCAAAACAGACAGCACCTTCAGTCTGTCACTAGTGTATCACCAAGGGAGACTGCCAAGCGATCTCTTGTCTCAAAACAGACAGCACCTTCAGTCTGTCACTAGTGTATCACCAAGAGAGACTGCCAAGCGATCTCTTGTCTCAAAACAGACAGCACCTTCAGTCTGTCACTAGTGTATCACTAAGGGAGACTGCCAAGCGATCTCTGTCTCAAAACAGACAGCACCTTCAGTCTGTCACTAGTGTATCACCAAGGGAGACTGCCAAGCGATCTCTTGTCTCAAAGACAGCACCTTCAGTCTGTCACTAGTGTATCACCAAGAGAGACTGCCAAGCGATCTCTTGTCTCAAAACAGACAGCACCTTCAGACCCCTAACAAATATTGACGCCAACTTTAGTAAAATTTCCAAGATTGAAGGAAATTGTAGGAAATTGCTTTAAGAGGAAGTTTTGTGAATGATTCACACCAGATTTCTTACATTTTTTAATTAGGCTAAATTCATATGTTCATATGTTACGCTAATTATATATATATAATATATATAAATTATCACGTAAAAACTACATACTAACAGCGGATGTTTCCGTTAGATATATACACATTATAAAATTATGAAAGACGAATATGATGTAAGTGAAAATTCTAACTCACTACAGCACGTTACTCAATTTATATTTTAGCGGTAATGTGTAAGAAGAAGAAGTAAAAAAGAGAATAGAGTGACCGCGCAAAGAGTGAATGTAGTAGCTTGGCGCAGACTCGCTGAGTTGTAATACGGCGCTTGGCAGAGAGCTGAGTGTGCACAGTTGATCCGTTGTTACAAGCAGTTTCTTGATTAAATATTTGAGAATTTTGTTGCAGATTCGTCAACAGCTCTAGAATGCTTGACTGGCCAATTTTCTTCTTAGTCGCTTGTTTAGCTTTTTCCATGTGTTGGTTAAGCTGAACAAGTGTTGCTTTTTTGATCTGGAGGCTTGCTAAAAATCCAAAGATGAACGGGCTTGAATACGATCTTTACTAATTCTTAGTGGGAACTAGAAACCGTTTCTAGAAAGGGAAGCTTGACTTTCTGAGTTGTAGCACAATTGACTGAGTTGTTGACAATTTCCTGATTGGGGGGGGGGCGACTAAGAGTGGTAAAACTGAATGAAAGTTGCGATTGATAGGGCTGGCATTAGCAAGATAAAGTTTACAGCACCTTAGCGGTTGTTGCGAATTTTCGCAAGAGAATTGCCCATTCTTCAATCATTTTTGTTCAACGAATGAATAAGGAAATTGAATGAGGAAAAAACAGGAAAAATCGGCGCAACAGACGCTTCCTAGAAACAGGGAAGAATGTATTGCAAATTAAAAATTGTATTCATCTACCTTTGTGAGTTACTTAATGAGATTTTTTTTGTTTATGTTTGTTTATTCTTATTTTTTTACATTTATTAATTTATTGCAACCATAAAAGAAAAATCCAATAATCCTAATTAAAAGAGAATTGAATTGAAAAAAGAATAGAAATCAGTTCTTGGAAAAGGAGTTAACAAAAAATTGCTCATCTATTTATAGCTTTATATGGGTTTTTCATTTATTAAATCCATATGAGTTTAAAGAAAACCGGAAGCTGTGTAGAAAAAACATGAAAGCAAATCTGGTGTGAAACATTCACACGACTTTATCACATTTCTAAATGACTTTATGTTCTTCAAAATAGGAATTTTTACAAAATGTTTAGTTACTCGACAGTGTACTCGGAGTAAACTACCTTATATTGATGTAGCAGCTAGAAGGAAACTCCATCGCTTAACCTCCACTCAGGGGGATAAAAGTCACACAGGCTTAGGTCCCAGGCCGATAGGCACCCAATTTAATAATAATAACCTCCACTTAATTCACGTTAAAATTTTCCGATAACATATTTCAGATATAAAGTACTAAGATTTTTATATATGCAATAATTTATACCAAAAGATTGAAACAATTTTCGGAAAACTCGTGAAGAGAAAAAACTAAAAAGTCCTTCAGAAAAGACCATTTCCACTTGACTGATTTTCTACAAAATCGGAACTTTTACTTTGTATTTAATTTTACCGTAGTTGCTGAAACTGAAACGAAATAGTTAAGCCAGTCATGAGGCCACTGTCATTTGAGCCTTCGGGATGGATTTCCCGGGAACAGTTTTGGAGGTTAGGCGATGGATACACGGTTTAAAGTGAGTGAGCAGGTTCATATGGTACTTAGAATAACAAAAAAATTGGTCCACCTCTAGGACAAGTGGAATATTCAGATCTCGAATGGTGTGATTGGAAAAACAGTATATAGCGTCAAACACTATTTGGCGGAGAATTCTGGATACGTTGGGTGATGAAACGCTTAGCTGAACCCCACACTTTAATATCCAGAAAGGGTTTATTATAACAGTATACAGTCAGTCATAGTTGATAACGGCTGTCTAGTTGTCGTACCAGCAGTTTGTATTGTAGGATCACTTTTTTGTCTCTTCAAGTTTAATGTGAGGATTCCAGGTAAGTTTTTTGTCTATGAAAAGTCCTCGAAGTATGGTATTTGGTTCACCGTAGGGAGAATTTTGTAGTTGGGATTTTCAACGTTTAATTTTATTCTCACTTTTTTATCTTTACTAAAAATTTCTTCATATTTCATTTTCAATTTTTTCTTTTTTATTGGTGTATGTATTTCATTTATCTATTTATTAGTATTTGATTTTCTTCCCCTTGAAGTAAGTCTTTTTTCTTTTCTTTATTGGAAGTTTTTTATTTTTTAATTTGTCAATTTTTCATTTTTTTTAATTCATCGAACGAGGTAAGTTTTCTTTATTTATTCTTTATTGGATTTTTGTTTGGTTCTATCTTCTCTATTTTATTCCTTTATTATTTATTTTTATTTATGTAGATTTATTTTTCATCTTTTCTAAAGATAAGTTTCCTTTATTTTCATTTCACAGTATATATTTTTTCTGTCATGTTTTTTGTAAATAGTCTTATTATAGTGTATATTTGGAAGTTTTTGTGTTTTTAGTTTTTAATATTTTAAAAAATGAGCAATGGCGATGGGCAGGCGGGTAAACCGCCCGATATTGAGATGGAAGGAGAAAATAAATGGGAAAATCAATTAATAAATGATAAGAAGGAGATATATGATGGAAAAACTGGATTATATTATAGAAATGACGATCTGGGTCCATTTCAAGTAATAATAGAAAGTCTAAATAACGAAAAAATGGGCATTTCAAGAATACAAACAATGACCCTGGGGCGTCTTATTCATTTAAGCTACCCAGATATCGCCAAAAATATAACAATTATAAAAAAGATTGCGAGAAATAGGGTAAGGGTGGAATGTGACAATGCAGTAGTATCAGCTAATAAAATGATGAATGCTTCAGAGAAAAGAGAAGGGTTTCAATGTGTATATACCGAGGTATTTGCTCCAACGTCGGGGTATTATACGCGGGGTAGATACAGAGATACCTGCTGAGGAAATTAAGGAAGTTATTAAGGGGCCTCAAGGGGCTAATTTAGAAATAATTGAGACGGTTAAAAAGAAAATTTCACGACAAGGACAGCAATGAAATAAAACTGATTCCTACTCAGTTATGATGACTCTTAGGAGTCAGTCATTGCCTAAACATGTGTATATTCATTATGTGAGTTGTGAAGTCCACACTTACATTCAGGGTGTAATTCAGTGTAAAAGGGGCTATAGATACGGTCACTTCCAGGACCAATGTAAAGGGGTGGAAAGGTGCGAGAAGTGTGAAGGTTCACACTCTGAAATAAACTGTGGTAGCACAGATAGAAAGTGTGTAAACTGTGGAGCTGGGAATCACACCGCTGGGCGCTGCATGCTGTGACCCTCTTTTAAGGAAGAAAAATCCATAAAACAAGTTATGGCCAATAATAATATTTCTTACTCTGACGCTAAGAATCTTCTCAATGGCAATTCATTTGCAGCTATTGCTGAAAAAATGCACCTGGACTCAATGATTTGAACGAGTTTCCCATTTCTGAGAAGCGCTAATGAAAATATTGGTAGTCGATTTGCGAACTCTGCGAATTTCACAATGTCGATGAAAAGAAATAGACCACTGTTAACCCCATCACTACCACATTTTGACATTAAATAAATAAATAAATCTTTATTTCAAGTCCCCGCCCCCAAAAATATCACCGGAGGTTTAATCCTCATCGTCCTCCCGTAATAAATAAAGAATCGCCCAGCACCTCAAACATTAATAAAGTAAATAAAAACACTGAGACAGTTTATGAGGCCGTATATTCAATTTTGAAAAACTTTAATTTTAATGAGATTAAGGAGATTAATGACGATAAATTGAAAGTTATTATTAAAAATAATAGATAATTTAAGAGAATAGTATATAATTCGCTGTTACGAACATTTAATGTATATTATTTTCTATTTTAAATGTATCTATATAACAATGCTGAAATCAAAATCATTTTATAATATTATCAAAATTTATATTAGATACATATCATCGTCCAACAAACATTTATTGAAATTTGTATAGATTTATTACAATTTGTATTTATTTATTTTTTTTATTTTTTTTATCTTATATTAAGATAATTATTCATTACCTAGATAAAATTATTCACAAATACTATTATAGTTTACTAATTGCTTAATTTAGTAAGTATTAAAATATCTGTTTCATATTTTAAATAAATTCAAAAATAAAAAAATAACTCAAATGACCTAACAAATAAGATTGTTGCAGTGGAATGCAAGTCTGCAGTAGCAAATAAGGGTAACCTTGAACAATATTTAAAGAAAGAAAATATTAATATTGCCTTAATATTGGAAACTTGGTTTAAACCAAATTCAAATATAAAATTTTGAGGCTTCAATATGGTTCATATTGCCATAAATACTAGTTCAATACCATTCGCTGAAATAAATAATATGTTTGTTATTGATGATCTGATGATGTCAGTCGCTGTTACTATTCCATTGAATAAACATAATAACATTACTATTGTATCATTATATAACAGACCTAATAATCACGTAACTTCTGTACAATGGGATAATTTTATTAAAAGCATTCCAGAACCTTTAATAATTGGCGGCGATTTTAATGTTCATCTCGTAATTTCGGATCGAGTTTCGATGATAGCACGGGAAAATTCTTTTGGATGTGATCGAAGGGAACAACTTAATTTATCAAAATGATGGGTCACCAACTTTAAAAGATGAAGTGGGGAGTTGTTTGTTGAACAACGAAGGGAATTGTTATGTAATAGGTTTCTGTTGAAAGTATCATCTTCTAACAGTTGTACAATAAACTATGTCAGCTGAATTTTAAAGATTTGACATATCGTTACTGGAGGCATAAAAATTCCCCTCTACTGGCTTCGAGCTTTAGAAATGTAACCCATTTAATACCAGTAATCTATTCATCAGAGAAACCCGAATGTTTCCAAACAAATTACTCTTTAATTAACCTACGTAAACCTATTGTCATTTTTTTGAAAGATTATTCAACATTTCCTGCACAAATAAGAAACCACTGTTTTTTAGATGATTTACTCGAAAGGGTTCCGGGATTGCCATATAATTTACACTGGCGGCTCTAGAATAAATGAAAAGGTGGGTGGTGCATGTTATGATCCTGTTAGGAATATCAGTTTTATGTTTAAACTACCGGTATTTGCATCGGCGTACACCGCAGAACTAGTGGCAATATATGAAGCACTCAAGTATGCTCTGCAACTGCTACAAGTTCATTTTGCAATAATCAGTGACAACAAAAGCGCATTGAAAAAATTGGACACTGGAACTTGAACTATGAAAGTAATAATGTAATTGTAAATATAGGCAGAACACTTTCGCTATTGCAGGCCCAGAACAACGAGGTCATTTTATTTAGATTAAAAGTCATTGTGGCATTCAGGGAAACGAATCAGTAGATTCATTTGCGAGACTAGCTACAATAAATGGTAAAGATTTAGATTTAAAAATACCGTATGCTGACTTTAAAAGTTGGGCACGTATTAAAGAGGAAACCGTCAGGGAGAATCAATATATAGAATCCACAAAGGGCTGTCTTTATAAAGAATTGTTCCCACTAGCCGCTCACAAATTATGGTTCAAAGGAAATTCAATGACAAAACTGATAGTGATGCATATAAGTAGGCGGCCAAATCCTTGACTGATTCTAAAGTCAGACAAGTAGGAAAGCAGGATAAGATAACAGTGAATGGAAGGATGCCATTAAGCTTCCACAGCAGGACAGCAGGCCAAACTCGATCTAAAGCTTGAAAATAAAATAAATAGAAAAAAACATGAAGTAAGTTTCCGAGAAAATCTCGAAATATCGAAAAATCCTTTCAGTAAAAAAAGGTACTCTACGTTGATCGATTTTGACCAAATAACTTTTTTTATGCTCAGAATACCTCAAAACAAGTTATTCCGTTAATTATTCAATTTTGAAAATTTGTATGCTTTCGTAATGTTCTTTATAAATGTTAATAGCAACGTAGGCGCTTGCGGCTCCCGTCCACGACGGCCAATTGAGAAGTTGTATGTTAAACCCGCCTGAAAGAACAGGTATTACTTTAATTCTATATATTCAACATTAATGTTTGAACTTTATATTCCGTTCAGAATAAAAAAAAAAATTGAAATCAAGTTATTTAAAAAAAAGAAAAAAAATTAATCATAAATTCAACTGGAGTTCTGGATAAAGTCCAGCACGTACCGTACGTGGGTTTAGTTAACCCAGCACAGAAGGTATCCCAAACAACATTAAAATGAAATAGAAAACCGAGAGAGAAAAAATATACATTATGTCACAGAGAACAAGTTCGTTAAAAATTCGCATTAACTCGGTTACCATTCGTACCATTGTGTGTGGAGATATGTATGTATTTGTTCTTTATGTATTTATGTTTGTTTCTGCTTAATATAAAACGGTGGATTAGAGAGAAAGAGAAAGAGAGCGAGAGGAGAATGTTGTGTTTTCTTTTTTCCTTTTTTTTGGTTACTTTCTTTACCCCCTAGTAAGGAGGAAGTATTGCAATAATACCAGATTTTTGAATTGAGTTTCCACCGGAAATACATGTTTTGGGGTCCTCCGAGTACGAACAAAATGTTTTTAGCTAATGGTCTATATAATATATATACCAAAGTTTTGGGTAAAATCCATCTACCGGAAGTTGATGACTTTACTAATTTTTTTTTTTTTTTAGTTTTTCGTGATTTACTCAAAAATGGCTCCAACGATTTTCTTTAAAACATCTCCGTATCCATCTATTACACACATAAATACCTACCACTTTTATTTCAAGCATTTTCCCAGAACAATAGCGTCATTCTTACCTTTAAAGTACGAACTTACATTAAGTAAGTTTCTTACCATCTACAAATTATTAATACGCATTAGAAGTCTTGATAGAATTCCAAACTTGAACAAAATCGGTTAACCAAAGCTACGAATTTACAGAGGAGAGTTGAGTTTTTGAAATTTTCTTGTTACATAAATTTAGAAACGTCAATTTTATCTCAAACATTAAAAAAAAAAAGATTTTGGTTGTTCTGTCAACAATGAGTTTAATTTCAAACGGCGCCCCACAATGTCCACTCAGGTATACATGTCTAATCTCGATTACCTGTTTTAATGGCCAATCCAACTAAAGTTTGTAAACAATGCAGTTTTAAAGAATCTTGTTTTTAAAAATAAATTTGTATTTATTTAGAATAACAGAAAGACGTATGAGTGTTTTGACACCAGTTTTTTATTTTTATAGCGGTGACGTTGGTAGTGGGGAGGCGGCTGACGCATGCGCACAAGATCTTCTATCAAAACCTTAATAACAAAAATATTATGCTAAGTGTCCACTATTGTCACAAGTGGATAGAGGCCTGAGAGCAGTCTCGGAGTCAAGCCCGCGCAAGTCTCCGAGAGCGTAACTCTCACAAGTGGACATGTTCATTTCTGCTCTCGAGAACACAGTCACCAGAATTCTGTCAGTGTTTGAAGATTTTCTGAGCTCTCGGAGACTTGATTTCATTCTTGTTTGTATTTGGTTAAATTTTTTTTTAACCTTCCAATAGGCGCGCATATAAATGTGACATGAAATGGCGCAGAGTATCTGAGAGATACATTAAGTAATTTCAAACGATGATGTTCAGTTAATTCCAAATTTTGTCAAATACAGGGGTATGTTGAAAACGTACTATTATGTTTATTTTGTAAATAAAACACAAAAAAAAAACAAAAGTTGAGAAAAAAAATTTTTTTCTGTTCAATTTCACTCTCACTGGATTAAGTTTAAATACGTAAACAAACCTAATCTACCAATATTCGACGGTTCGCACAATAGCGATATTTCCAGCTTAACATAATTTACTCTGAACATAATTTTGTGACCAAACTCTATTGGACAGGCGACTGGCTAAAACAATTATTTAAAAAAAAACAACTATTCTTTCCGCTATTTCGCAATCTTATACGCAATTATAAAAACTATGGCCTGACGCGAATCCATTAGGAAAGAAAAGATAAACATAAACAAACTGCGATCAAATCACACAACTGACTGCGAGTTGACTCTCAAATGGGTACGAAATGTTCCTGGTCTCGAGACTGCAGTAACTGTCGAGTCTCAGAAAACTGTCTCGAGACCGAAAGTGATCTCAAATGGACAACCCCCTGAGACTGATCTCAAGACTTTGCCACAAGTGGGCACTTAGCATGATAGGTAGTGGTGCATAAACCAAACACGAGTTTGAGCTACTTAGGATTTTTCATATTTAAGATAATTTAACGAATAAACAAGAGACCGATCGCTAAAAACACGTTTTTACTTTCTCTAACTGACTAGTAAGGGAAAGTAAAACTAATTTTGAACTAATTGACAACAAATTAGTGTCAAATTTTCGAAAATCCGTATTCACCGGAAATGTATGTTTTAGAGTCACCCCCCCCCCTGTAGAAAATGTTTTTAAAGAATTGTTAGTCTGTGTCTTGGTGCAAAATATCTCAAATATGAAACATCTCAGTAAACTCAAAACTGGTATTTGATTTGGGCACCACTGCCACCGTACCTGACACGAATATTTCGAGAAAAACTCACCCACCAAAATTGCGTCTTTACTGAATGATTTTTTTTTTCCAAGTTTTTTCACAATTTTCTCAAAAACGGCTCAAACTATTTTCTTTAAACTTGATATACAGTTACATTATACATACATATCACTATTATTTGTAATTGATTTTTTTTTTTGGATGGGTTCTAGTGGGAGGAACAGTACAGCCTAACCTTTAATATTGATATGATTAAAAGCGTGGCTAGAATTTTATATTTAAAGAAAATCGGTTAACCGGAAGTGTAACTTTACAGAATACCTATTCGTGGATTCTTGCTAAATGCCCAGATATAAACAATTCACTTTTATTTGAAACACTTTTTCCGAAAAAAAAAATGGCTCTAGGCGGTTGTGAGGAATTTATGACATTATCCTCCATAGCATTATTTATGATGCTGTCCTCTTACAGTAAGAGAAAGTCATGTGAATATTTCTTACCAGAGTTTTTTTTTTTAATATTCAGGGGCCTAAATAATGTATTTCCAGGGAAAAAGTTATGAACAGGCAAAAATTGAAAAACCGCTTTAAGCTACGAAGATATCTTTGTAATGGCAAAGAGAGAGAGCCTAGCCCGACCGAGAGAAAACGGACTCTCTCTGGTACGCTCTGACTTAAGCAGGCTAGAGTGGGGAGAACCTGTATATAAGCCAGTGAGAGATGTAGACATCTATCAATCTATCAGATTCAACCATACATCGCATCGTGTCATATCTCTACTCCCACCTTTTATTCTATAAAATCATTACAAGTCCAGTGCAGTTTGTGTAAACTTATAGGTATATTATAACAGTGTCTTCATATCTCGTCTAATTAATCAAACCTAATTTCTCTCCTCATCAAGTCCATTATATTGGTGGCAGCGTTTGAGAATCCCGCTTCAGCTTCAACATTTTAGAAGATAAAGGTAAGTCATTTCAGTTTTACATATTTTTACATTTTTACTTATATTTATTTTATTTATATTTCATTTTTGCATTCCATTCTTTTTACATTTAAAATCTTATCGACTTTTTTTCTTTTATGAAAAAAGCCGATATCATTAAAGAACTCAAAAAACATAATCTCCCAATAGGCGGTAATTTATTAGTGTTGAAAGAAACGCTTACCGAAAATTAAGAATATGGCAACTTATACTTTTGATGGTCAGCAAAAGACAGCCGATGAGGCGATCGCGTACCTTTTAAATAAGTGCAACACGGCAAATCCTGTTAATATCAGGAATCTCCAGATGATAAACAATTTACCTATTCGACGGTTCGCACAATAGCGATATATCCAGCTTCATCGACCAACTGAATAATTATAGTGTCCTGTCGGGTTGGTCTGATGCGGACAAATTAGAAATTTTGATTTTAAAATTAACTGGTACCGTAAAAATTTATTTTGATACTTACAAGAATCAATGCGCCAATAATAATGTCTCTCTCACCTATCAGACGGCAATAGAAAATCTAAGTAACAGATTTAAAAAAGAGAAAACGTCCATTGTTCTTTTGCAACAAATAACCAGCCTACATCAGAATCCAAATGAAACTCTTGAAGCGCTCTCAGATCGCATTAAACATATTTCTACCTCGTTGCTTTTCAAAGCACAAGAGAATCCACTTCTCACTTTACAAAACCTTGTAGATAAATTAACTACAGACGCCTTCATCAAATCTTTACCTAGTTCAATTAAGGCTCAGCTACACATAAAACTTCCGAAAACCCTGGATGAGGCACAAGATTATGCCACAGCCCTTAGAGATATTCAAAATGGAGAACCGCAAAGGTTCAATATTTGCGATAGAAAAATCAGATACGCCCATAGAATCCACATAAAAACCGCCATCGTCTTGCAAACATTGTGCTGGTATGCACTGACACAATGAAGGCAAGCAAAAATTCCAAGTAGTCACATCGCGGCGAAAAAGAAACGTAGTTCCAGAACCACCGTCGCCGTGTAAGTTCTGTCAAGGCGACCACTGGAATCGCGAATGTAATAATAAAAATCGAAATAGAGCGCGCACTGATTTTGGCAAAAAGCCTCAATTTCAGCCAAACTATCATCCCTTCAGGCAAAGTAGGCCTTATATCAAAAAACAAATTCCCAATAATAACAGTAATAATAATAATAATAATAATAATTATGGTAGTAGCAATAATAAATTTAATAGTGGCAATACTTCAAACCGCTGGATTCCACCAACATGCCAGATATGTGAAAAGCGTGGGCACACAGCAAAGGCATGCTGGTTCAATTCAAAAAACGACTAGGCACTCAGCCGTTTTCTCAAACGGCTACACTGTAGTGATCCCGGCACTCCACGATTCGAATAATTTATTAATTACCGTACAAATTAAAAACAAAAAAGTTAAAGCGTTAATCGACACAGGCGCTTCGCATTCCCTCATAGATGCCAGTCATGTCAAATCGAGGCCCGAAAAATCTGATATAATCCTGAAATCGATTACGAATCAGATTATTCCAAACTATGGTCTGTCAACCGTTCATTTATCAATCGCCGAAAACACAAAAATTCAGGGTAAATTCATAGTGTCCCAACTGGAAAAAGAATTTTGAATGATCATTGGGAGAAACCTGCTCACAAAATTTCAATAAATCATTAATTTTAAAAACTTGAACATAACCATACATAAATAGTAATTCCATTCTTAACAGACAATACAACATCACAAATTAATACCATTCAAAACACAACACTACCCGAAACATTGTCAACACGACATAAAATCATAATTCCGGCACGCACACACATAGTCAATACATACACTCTTCACACAAAAATTCCAGACGGTTCCATAATGTTGACACAACATGACAGTCTACCTACAGGACTTTACTTGCCACACACACTGACAAACGTACATAATAACGCTTGTGCAATTTCGCTAATAAACACGCGACGAGATAATACACACATTTAATAAAAGAATTTGTTTAATTTTAACAATCTATTTTTTTTCAGATCTTATAGATAATTGTACAGATTTTCTATCTATCCAAATCCTTCCTTTAATGTTTTAGGTAGACAAGCAGTAAAAATTCTTTAGTGAATAGAACATTTTATTTATTTCAAATGCTTTGCAAAGGCGGTCAAATCACAATGCGCTTAAAAGTTATAAGAAATTTTAGGTCAAAGAAACAGTACAATGTGACTTTCACGGTACAGACGTTTTTCCCAGACACCAGAACAATCAACTTCAAGACAGCCTCAAGACAAAGAAATTAAGCTAACGACCCCACAGACAAGCCGAAATCTATTTAACCAATGGCCTTTCCAAGTGATTATCTATATAGTACAAAGGAGGTCAAGTTTATAATGAATTTTCAAATTTATAAAAAGTTTTTAAATCTTTTCTAAACCAGGTAAAATCCCTTAATTTAATATTTGATCCTTAAAAATTAATTACTTTATATGTCGGCATTTGAACTGTGATTGTCTATGTCCCTTATGTATTATTTATTGCCATGTATTGTGACAATCCTTTCAAATTATTTTATCCATGGTAAAAGTTATTAAATAATGATGTATTCTCTTTCTCACTCTAGCTTTAGAACTATCAAACATTTTATTTTTATAACTAAGTATAATGTTTTAACAATGTACTCTTTTTCCTCACGACCTTTAAGCAACTTCAAAGCAGCTACGAAAGGAATGTTAAACAATTGAAAGAATGCTACGAGATCTGCAGACGTCGTTCCATACTTTTACCTGATTTAGAAAAGATTTAAAAACTTTTTATAAATATGTGCACACATGAGCTCATTTCCGAAACATTGCGATTGCTACCTAACCCACGAAATTGCGCAATCATTCCTCTTATTCCTGCACTCTTAGCTTTAGATTATAATCATAAGCAATACCCATAAAATCTATTATTAATAATAAATTAAAATACAAAACAATGATATCATTGTGAATACACAATTTCAATCGACGAAAATAAAAATCACAAGCTTTGAAAAAATTAAACATATTATATCCTATATATGACCTAAAACTTCGACTATATTGAGAAATTAAAAACAAAATAAATCAAATCATTCCACTTACTTTCAAAAAATTTATAGGAAAATTTCATAAAATTTAAAACTTAAATTAACAAACATTAAAGTAAACTTCCTATAAGAAAGAAACAAATTGAATCATTGCACCTTGATTCAAAATAAGTACATTTCATAATGAACTTAAACTATAAACATTCAAACAAAATTCCTATAAGAAGGAATTTAGACTTAGGGGAATTTTATTACTTCAGAAACACTGATAACATGCAATGGACTTGGATCATCGTCA
Source organism: Triatoma infestans (assembly GCA_011037195.1). Taxonomy (NCBI): domain Eukaryota; kingdom Metazoa; phylum Arthropoda; class Insecta; order Hemiptera; family Reduviidae; genus Triatoma; species Triatoma infestans. The sequence continues at coordinate 38,802 of JAAEAF010014462.1, read as the reverse complement.
AATGGGAGAATACATACTCACACTCCTCATTAACTGGGGTGAATACATAATTAAATCACACATATTGACACAGTTCTGAACTGGACTTGCACAACATCGTCATTGACTTGACAAAATTCGTCGACCAAAATGCTGTACTGGTAGAATTTTTTTTTTACCTTCATACATTCTTTATTACTAATTACTATTCAATATTTATCTATTATCTTTTTCTTTACTAATTACTTCTCATTTTTGAATATTTTTCACTAACCTTATTTTCTTTAATATTCCCTTGTTTTTACCCCGATTTTCCTATATTTGTATTAATGATATAATACACACACAAATAAATTATAATTCCTAGAAGGATAATCATAATTTATTGTAAATAAATAAATATTAATTGTAAATAGGTGTGTTACCAACGTGCATCAATATAATAAATTAATATGTTAAAAATATTACGAACTATATATATATATATATAAAAATAAAAAAAAATTATATGTATATTAATTATACATTAATTTTTATACTAGAATTGCAATAATGTTAAATGAATATTGTATTAGATTTTATATTGTAATTGTCCGTATATTTTTTTTCAAAATTTTTTCTTCTTTGTCAATATTAACTATCAAAACAACTATTAGCCTTATATGTAAAAGTAGCAATTAGAAATATTAATAATATATTTGAACTTTAAATAATTAGAACTATCTTCTTATAACATCAAGTTAAAATAAAACGTCATATGTTAACCACATCAAAGTAATTAAATTAACTTAAACTGTAAATATTTAAACTATATCTTATTTGGTATTATATCCGTTGTAGCATGCATATTTATGTTCTTCCTGACCGGTTTCGGATTTTCATCCAACGTCAGAGCAAATTAACCAAGTTCGTGTTGAGAGTTCACTTCAACGTAATGTTTCTGTTACTTGTTACTTACACTTGTTGGTTGTATGATCCATCCACATATTCAACTATATCTTATTGTTCATAATTTTCTATCAATGTTTTTATCAATGTAAACTATTTAATTTAACTTAAAACTTTTTTCACTTTTTTACTTTCTCTTACTCCTAGTAAGAGGAAGTATTGTAATCGTGTCAAATTTTCGATATCGAGTTTTCACCGGAAATATCCGTTTTAAGGTCCCCTGAGTCCAAAAAAGTGGTTTTTAGCGAATGGTCTGTGTGTGTGTGTGTGTGTCTGTGTGTGTGTCTGTGTGTGTGTCTGTGTGTGTGTCTGTGTGTGTGTATGTATGTGAACAGCATAGCTCAAAAACGAAAAATCGTAGAAAGTTCAAACTTGATATTACGTTTAGGTATCACCATGGGATCTGACGGTGCGTTATGTGTCAATATTCCTCAACCGGAAGTACCACTTTACTAATTGTTTTTTTTACGTTTTTGCAATTTTCTCAAAAATGGCTCCGAAGATTTTCTTTAAACTTGGTATATCAACTACACATACAAGAGCTACAACTTTTATTTGAAACATTCTCCAGGAAAATTCATTTAAGGCACTTCTGGGGGGGGTCGGGTTAGGTTTTCATCTTAACTGCTGTTTCAGTATATTAGACATTCTGTCATCTAAATAATGTTAATTAGAATTAAATATGTTGTTGAAATTCCGAGTTTGAAAAAAAATAGATAACCGGAAGTGCGTTTTTACTGAAATATAATTTCAGTTTTCTGGTATTTTCTCGAAAATGGCTCCAACGATTTTCTTTAAACCAGCGTTGTTAACTATACATATAAAGAGCTACAACTTTTATTTGAAACTTTTCCCCTGATAAATTCATTTAAGGGGACTTTTGGGGGAGGGGGGTTATGTTTTTCTTTAAAATGCTATCACAGTTGATTATACAATTCTGTCCTCCAAATTGAAATAACTAGAAATTATTATATGACCCAAATTCCGAGTTTCAAGGAAATTAGTAAGCCGGACAGTTTTACTGGACAGTGTTTTCACTTTTCGACGAATTTCATTAAATTTGGTACACTAACTATAAAATTTGTCAATTATAATTTTGAGTACTGGAGTAAGAGAAAGTTGTGTGAGTGTTTCACACCAGATTTTTTTCATTGTTAAAACTGTAAATATTTTTTTACTGAAGTATATTTTTAATGATGTTAACGATTCATACATAAAAGAAAACAATTTAATTTTATAAATTTTTCAATATGTTTGTCAATACTTTTTTTTACAAACTGAAGACATTTTCATTATCTGATTATTTTAAATATTCGATTTAAGCTAAATATTTTTTGATAATTGTATATTTTTTGAATTACTGCCATGGACTACGAACTCATGAATTCACTCTCTCCCTCTCTCTCCTTCGTTTTTTATATATGACACAAGAAGACATCATTATCGCTAGCTCTCAACATCACCATCGCTAGCTTCACCATCCTTAGCTAGCTCTCAACAAGGTCATCACTAGCTATCTGCTACATAAGCTAGTTTTCATCATCATACCTTTCAACAACACTGGCTAGCTCGCAACAGCATCATCGCTAGCTTTCTGCACCTAAAGCTAGTCTTTATCAACTTCGCTAGCTTCAACAAATGGGATGATGTAACGGCAAGAGAGAGAGCCTAGCCCAACCGAGAGAAAACGCACTCTCTCTGGTACTCGCTGACTTAAGCAGGCTAGAGTGGGGAGAACCTGTATATAACACAGTAAGAGATCTAGACATCTATCAATCTATCAGATTCAACCATACATCGCATCGTGTCATATCACTACTCCCACCATTTTATTCTATAAAATCATTGCAAGTCCAGTGCAGTTTGTGTAAACTTATAGCTATATTATAACAGTGTCTTCATATTTCGTCTAATTAATCAAACCTAATTTCTCTCCTCATCAACTCCATTATATCTTATCTGTGGGTCAAAGTTGAACTTTGGTAAAGTTAAGTTTAACCTCTGATGGTAGCCCATCCAACGCGTCCTCGTCGCTGGCTCCGGAAACATCTGCGCTCCACTTTGTGGAAGCGTGGGTGGCTAAGTTGGAGGGTGAACGCAGAGGGTAGCCTTCGGGCTATTTGGGAACCTAGCACTCCCACGTACCTCAGCTACAATTACAGACTAACAAGTGCAGTGGTTTTCCCATTAGGAGTGTGAGTTGGTGGAGATTTTCTGCCCTCTGTTTGGGTCGCCATAATTTATGTGCGGCCTGAATCTCTTGCAGCGAATTCTTTTGCTGCGGAGCCTCCGTGGGAATTCATATTGCATCACTTACACCTAAACGCCTTAACATTATACACTTACATAGTTACAGTCTTACACGCCAGTGGCACGTGCTGGTGCCACCCACATGTTTGCCGTGTGTGGATACCTGTGTCGTGGGGGAGGGAAGTCCTGGTGGTTGAGGATGCAGGTTCTCGCTGGAGGCAAGTTTCCTCGGCGTGCCTTGCAGTCCAACACACCACTTTGGTTCCTGACTCCACTAAACAGGCGGCCAGAGCCTAACCCAGCTCTGGTCAATCGGCTAGCGTAAAGAACGCATGGGTGAGCTCCCGGGTATTGTGGGCCATGGCTCACAATCCCTGGGCGCTATATCTCTAGGGTAGCTCTGGCGCTTCTTCAAAGCGTCCCAAATTGTGAGGCTCCGTGGAGGGTGGAGAGCTCTGGAGATGAATTTTTAATTTTATTATTATATGTTTTTAATTTTAAATTCGTCAGCCGGGGGCCCCTTAGAGGAGGGGGCCACCGGTGGTGGGGGTAATTCCTCTGTACATCCAGAGTCGGGTGACCAGGGCCTGGATGCACTAATGGGTGGGAATCTGGAAAAATATCCAGAGGCAGGGAAGGCTTGCTCTGGAGGAGAACGTGTCAGGAGGAGCCGCGGAGGACTTGTCCTCCTGCGGCGATTTCTGAAACGTGGTCATAGGAAAAAGGAAAGATATGTAAGGCAGGTATTTTTATTTTTATTTATTTATTTATATTTATTTGTTTGTTTATTTATTTATTTATATTTATCTATTTGTCTATTTATTTATTTAAATTTATTTATTTTATTATTATTTGTTTATTTATTTATTTTATTATTATTCATTTATTTTTGTTCCTGCCTGCTATCAAGTTTGTCAGAAGTTCCATTTCTTACATTAGTTGACTTATTACTATGATTGACAGGGTGGAAATGGTTCAGGTTAACTTGCAGCATAGCAAAGATGCAACGGCTAACTTATGCCGTTGTATTGCTAAGTTGCATACATATTTTATTCTAATACAAGAACCTTATGCCTTTAAAGGTTTGGTTCGAGGATTGAGTGTGGTTGATGGCAGACTGTTCGTGGCGGATGGCGGGGGCATTCCTAGGGCATGTATTCTTGCCAGTCGGAGTGTCGACGCTGTCCTGCTTCGACAGTTCTGCTCTCGGGACTTGGTGGCGGTGAGGGTTGGACTGGGGGTTGGTGGGCGTCGTCGCGACGTAGTTGTGGCTTCGGCTTACTTCCCCTATGATGGCCCCTCTCCTCCTCCTCAGGAGTTCATGGGTTTGGTTCGGTATTCGGAGACCAATGACATACCTATTATAATAGGATGTGACGCGAATGCACATCATGTTGTCTGGGGCAGCAGCGACACCAATGGTAGGGGTCGCGCTCTCATGGATTTCCTGGTGGGTACGCGATTAGAGGTCCTGAATAGGGGTACTGAACCCACTTTTGTTACTAGGATTAGAAGACAGGTTATTGATATTTCCCTTGCTTCTAGGAATTTTAGTGGTCTGATTAAGGATTGGAGGGTGAGTCCTGAGGCTTCCATCTCCGATCACAGGATGATTAGGTTTAGTCTGGGGATTGATCCAATTACCCTGGCTAGTTATAGGAATCCCAGGAGGGCGGATTGGGGTTTATATTCTAGAATTATTGAAGATAAACTGACTATCCAATCAGAAGCCCCTGATGGCATAGAGGAATTGGAAAGGGAGGCTGGTATTCTTCATGAACACATTAGATCCTCATTCGAGGAGTCTTGTCCTCCCAAGGTGGTTAAGGATAGTAAGAATCCCTGGTGGTCTTCTTCGTTGGAAAAACTAAGGAGACAGGTAAGGGGCTCATACAGGAAGGCTGTCCTTGCTGATTCTTCGGAATCATGGGATAGTTATAACAGTATTAAAAGAGCATATAAATATGCTCTGAGGAGAGCCAAGAGGAATTCCTGGAGATCCTTTTGTGAGGATATAAATTCGTTCCAGGAATCATCTAGATTGGTACGGATTCTTAATAAGGATAGGGACAGTCAGTTAGGTACCCTACGATACCCTGATGGTTCCTTTACAGGGGGGGAAGGGGAGACACTGCAGCTTTTGCTTGATACTCACTTCCCGGATAATATTGGTTTAAATGCTGCTTCGTCTTTGGTGGGTGGTAGGAGATGGGACCTTGAAGATGTATCCACCTTAGATGAGGTTGTCACACATGATAGAGTTAGTTGGGCAGTACAAAGTTTCTCACCTTTCAAGTCACCTGGACCGGACGGGATTTATCCTTGTCTGTTGCAAAAGGGTGGGGACGTGCTGACGAAGGTATTGTTAAGATTGTTTAAAGGATGTTTGATGTTTGGTTATGTACCAACATTATGGAGAGAAGTAAGGGTAGTCTTTATTCCCAAGCCGGGAAGAAATGACTACTCCGACCCCAAGGCATTTAGACCCATTAGTCTTATGTCTTTCCTCTTGAAAACTTTGGAAAGGTTGGTGGATAGGTATATTACTGATGGCCCATTAAGGGATCATCCACTCCATCCTAACCAACATGCTTATATTGTGGGTAAGTCGACAGAGACTGCATTACATTGTCTCGTCGGAAGGATAGAATCTGCTTTGGAAATAAAAGAATATGCCCTAGGGTGTTTCTTTGATGTTGAGGGAGCATTTGACAGAGTATCGTTTGATGCTCTGGAAGATGCCTTGGTACGAAAAGGTATACATCCCGTCTTAATCAATTGGATAGGTGTCTATCTTAGGAGTAGGGTTATACAGGTTTCCCTTGGCGGGCGCACCATGATAGTACAAGTGGGGAGAGGTTGCCCTCAAGGGGGTTGTCTCTCACCTAAGTTGTGGTGCGTCGTCATGGATGACCTTTTGGTTAGGATGAATTCATCGGGATTTTATGTGCAAGCATATGCCGATGATGGTGTTATTTTATTGTTAGGGCGCTGTTTGTCCACTATTTCGGACCTAATGCAAAGCGCCCTTAACATGGTGTATTGTTGGACACAGGATAAGGGTCTTTCTATTAATCCTATTAAGACCCAGGCAATTCTATTTACTCATAGAAGGAAGATAGTAGGTTTTACACCTCCTAGGTTGTTAGGTACTTCCATACAGGTTAGCAAATCAGTGAAGTTCCTTGGAGTAGTTCTCGACAGTAAATTGAACTGGTCGGAACATGTTAAGACACAACATCAAAAGGCGATAATCTCCTTTTGGCAATGTCGAAGAGTTGTAGGTAAGAACTGGGGAATCACTCCCAAGATGATGTTCTGGATTTATTGTATGGTCATTAAACCTAGATTGGTATATGCGGCTTTGGTGTGGTGGCGTCGCATTGAAACACGATCTGCTAGGCAGCTGTTGGAAGAAGTCCAACGCTTGGCTTGTCTGGCGGTGACTGGAGCGTTTCGGACGACACCGACCGCATCTATGGAGACTTTGTTAGGGATTCCACCTCTTTTTGTGGAGGTGAAAAACCAGGCAATGAAAGCCTGTTATAGAATTAAACAGGCAGGTTTTTGGCAGGGTAAGCGATATGGTCATTCTACCATTTATCGTGAGATGCTTTTAAGGATTCCCATTACAGGTTTCCCTTCTGATAGGAATTTGAAGACTTTTGTCTTTGGTCATTCCTACAGGGTTAGGTTGCCTTCTAGGGAAGATTGGTTAACCCTGGGTCCGTCTGGTGTGATTCCGGAGAACTATCTCCGATGCTACACGGACGGTTCCAGGATGGATGGTAGGTCTGGGGCTGCCGTCTATTTGAGACGGGAGATCATTTGGTAGCGCCTCTTGGTGAGTGGGCCACCGTTTTCCAGGCTGAGGTTTATGCAATTCTTTGCTGTATTTTGGATGAGAGGGTGCGTAACACTAATTTAAAAGGTGTCTGTATCTGCTCGGATAGCCAGGCTGCGTTGAAGGCGCTTAATTCATGTGTCTTCACTTCCAGATTGGTGTTGGAATGTTCTAGAAGACTGGAAGATCTTTCTTCATTAAAGGATGTGCTTCTGGTCTGGGTTCCAGGTCATATGGGAATTTTTGGGAATGAGGAGGTGGATAGGTTTGCCAAATTAGGTGCCTCTCTCCCTTTCATTGGTCCAGAGCCTGCTGTTGGTGTGTCTTCTGACACATGTTTGTCGGGCTTTCAGACGTGGATGACCTCACAGCACTCATCCTTATGGATGAGTGCAGTGGGTTGTCGGCAGTCTAAAATGCTCATTGGGGGCCCGGACGGAGCTTTGAGTAGTGGGGTCCGATGTCTTTCACGGACCTCCCTCAGGTATCTGGTTGGATTCCTCACTGGGCATTGTGGTTTAAGGAGACATCTCTATATAATGGGACTTGTGCCTGACCCTTTTTGTAGAGTTTGTGAAACTGAGGAGGAAACACCCATGCATTTGATGACGAATTGTTTGGGTTGTGAGGAGATTAGGTTTAGGACCTTCGGCCGGAATAGGATGTCGGTAGAGGATCTTAAGCTGTGTCCTTTTAAGGTTTTGGTCCGATTTGTTCGGTCTGTTGTGAAACTTAGATGGTTAAAACCTGGGCCTGGATTTTCATTCTAGTCCCAGTGGTAGGTATTCTTTAGGGGCAGCTATATGGGCCCGAGGGGGCTTTGGATAGCGTAGGGTTTACTTCCCTCCCCTTTTGGGAATAATAATAATAACCTCTGAAAAGTGGATCTAAATCTCTCTAGGAGAATGTAAAAGTCGTAATAAGAGAAAGTTTAGGGAACAATTTAATGAACACCCTGAAGTTAATTAGAAAAAATAAGTTTTATAAATTAAGTGAAACAAAAAATAATAAAACCTGTAAAAATCCGATATTACCTTCTATAAAATAAACGTGATGATAAAAACAAAAAAACAGGTTACCACTTATTTTCATAAATTAGTAAAAAGTGGGGGAAATCTAGGAGTAAAAGCAGGATTAAACAAACAAAAAAATAGCGAAGTTAAATGAAGTTAAAATTATAATAAGTTGGTAATCCTGGTGTCCTGAATTTATATTAGGAGGTTTTCTTTCTAAATTTTAATTTTTACAGCTGGGGTGGGGGATAATGTCGTTTAAAACAGATCGTAAGAAAAATTCCAAACTATGTTCATAAATTCGTGTGTGTATGTGTGTGAGTATGAGTAAACGTGAGTTAAGTTTTTACTCTCTTTTTTTTTCTTTTTTTTAAGAAAAGGAAAAAAAGGACTTAAGAATATCGTTAAGGAACAGATGTATCTTCATTATGTTACACACCCCGCCGGACAGTGACATCTGGAAAATTAGGTTCACAGTGGGGTTTTCCTCCCCCTATCTTATTTAAGGAAACTCTGGTAAGAGTGCAATAGTAAACCTACTACTGCTGTGTTCAGCAGCAACCAGCTTTGAAGAAAAGTGTATCGCTTTTAGGAAAGGGAAAAAGTACTCTACGCTTCCCCCCCCCCCCACAGCACCTAGAACTAGGAGCAAGAGTTTTCCCATTTAAAGAAGTTTTCCTCTTTTTTTTTTTTAGTTAAGGGTTTTCTCAAACCCTTTCTGTGTGTGAGTGTTTTTTTTCTGTCTTTTTACTACTTTTCTCCTTGAAAGTGGGGAATTTACCCTTAAGCAAGTATAAAACTAGTAGAAAAGATTCTGAGAGTGTGAGAGGAAGTAATGAGAAAAACCAGTGGAGTTTTCTCAAAAAGAACAAGAAGAAGAAGAAAAAGAAGACAAAAACATTGAATGAACTTGCACAATTAGAGAAACTGGCCAATGATGAGAAACTAGAGAGAAAGAGAGGATTCTTTTTTTATGTGGGAGGCGGGAGGAGGGGGGGTCTTTTTCCCGGCAGAGAGCAGTCACGACTCAGGACATTGGAGAAGGTTTCTGGAAAGCTGGTCATTTAATGTAAAGGACAGATAATCATGCTTAACGTGATTATTAAAAATCTGGTGTGAAAAGCTCACACAACCTTCTCTTACTTTATGGATAAAATCGCGAAACCTGTAAAAACTTCAGTAAAAACACAATTCCGGTTTATTAATTTCCTTGAAACTCGGAATTTTGGCAATCTATTTATTTGTAATTAATTTTCGTTAGATGGTAGAATCATAGATGGTTGGATTAGTAAGAAACAGTTTGTTACGACAGCAAGAAATGTTTTAAAAGACATTTTCGTCATCTCAGATATTCCTCAAGGTTCACAATTGAGCCCTTGAGTATTCCTCAACTTCATCAAAGGAAAAATATGATGGTTAAAATTAAATGACAAAAAGTCCTGATTTACAATCTGTAGAAAACACTTTATTATAGAGCACGAGCTTTCGACCTGGGAGCCAGGTCATTTTCAAGATTACAACACAACTAGATTAGAGCCACATAGCAAGTTACAGTTTGATGATAGATTATATTACATACTTTAGCAGAGTTGAAAAACAAGCCGCGTCATTATTTCAATAAATGTGTATATATGGTATTCAGATCAGCAATATCTGTTTTAAAATTGATGGATGTTCCGTGTCTATTGATGTGGATCATTTAGAAACAGAACATCTATCAATTTTAAAACAGATATTGCTAATCTTAATGCCATATATACAAACTTATTGAAATAATGACACCGCAAGTTTTTCCAACACTGCTAAAGTATGTAATGTAACAAACAAAAAATTAGTTGACTGGGGCCAAAAAATAAACTTTTTTAAAAATAAAAAGTTTCTTCTTTGGCCCCAGCTAACTAATTTTTTGCTTGTTTAATTAACAATGGAAGGGGCGGGATTAGCTAAGTGGTTAGCGCGTTGGACCACCACGCGGAGGTCTCGGGTTCGAGTCCAGTGTTTAGACTTTTCTTCGTAGGACAGTGTTGTCTGTAGCGACAGAACACTGGCCGGAGGCAGCAATGCAATGAAGAAGGATCCGGGCGCTAATGATCATAGATGTTGACGCGTCTTAAATTTAAAAAAAAAAAATTAACAACGGCCAAACATATCTATTGTTTAAATTGACATGTAGTATAACCTATCATCAAACTGTTATAATCTAGTTTGTAATCTTGAAAATGACCAGGCTCCCAGGTCGAAAGCTCGATACTGTATAATAAAGTGTTGTACGCATATTATAAAATCAGGACTTTTGTTATTTAATTTAACCATCATATTTTGTAAAAGTTTTAAAGTCCAATGACAAAACAAAGTGCTTATCAAAGACATTCCTTAGATTACTTTACTTTTTTATTCAGTTTAGAGAGCGAATATTAATTATTGATGCATAAAGTGAGTGTTTGAATAGATTTTGTATTGTGTGTGGGTTATGTGTATGTGTAGGCATCTTGGTGTGAATATTCTTGTATCTATCTATCTTTGCAATAAAATCAAGGACCTGCCAATATATAATTGGTTTTCATGTTGATAAGGCTGCGATATCCTAGAGACGCTAAAGTTCCCTGAACAAATATCTAAACTCCAGTCCCACAATATTGTTCAGCAATTTTAATTTAACCTGGAAAATTCCATAATGCTTTTCTTCTTTTTTTTTATTTAGTTTATTTTGTGTTTGTTAATTTGTTATTTTTAACAAAGTTTAAGTTGGATAATTTAGAATGAATGCAAAGTACTCCCTTTCTTTGCCCTACTCTACACACAGACATACAAGCATAGACAAAACAAGAAAAAAAGTGATGCTTGTAAGAAAGCCCGAATGAGTGAACGGTTGAATTTTCCTTCTGAGGTATTTCTTAATTTCCTTTACTTTCCCGCATGGTATCCTAGAGTGTGTTCGTGTCTCACACTGCCCCCCTTCACTCTGCTATAGAAATAAGACTTGTTAGAAAGGTTAGTTACTTGTCCTCAATTGTAAACCTGTGAAAAAGCATGTTCAAGTATAAAACTAAGGTAGGTTAGGTAGGAAAACGAGAGTTAGTAATTTTTTGTTTTTGTTCTCCACTCTCACTTAATCTCTCTTTCTGTCTCGGGCCTTGCTACTTGCCTCTATTTTCCAACCGGATGTAGAATTTAGGATTAGAAGAGTGAGGAAAATACAAAAGTGAGTTAGAGAATGTGTTTTTCCTTATTTAGCCGCGGGTGTCTGTTAGAGAAAACTTCCATTTCATTCTTAATAATTCACACACAGACTCCTGATACTTGTTTCTGGCCAAAGTTAAATTTATTTGATAACTCAATTTTTGCCAGTGACAGATGGAGCCTGGTAATAACATACATTAATACTCAAGTGAATAAATAATATTATGTATTTCCAAGTTCGCTTACAATTCTGTTAATGTACTTCCTACCAAAAAAAAAAAATTGACAGAAACTAAATGACAATAATTGGGCCACTGCCTAGTCCAGTGTTCTCGCTTGGATCCAAAATTTATACTGGCGATTTCCTAATTTGGCATATCTCTAGTTCTGGATTTAAAATCAAAGATACCTCAACAAAAACTAATTACTACCGAGATTATACTGTTACCGAGGTTGTTATGAGAGTGAGCACCATTGGGTGCTGATTTGTAGCCTTAAGTCGATCTTCTATTGGAATGAACCTTGCTACAATAGAACTTGTAACCCAAACTTACTAGAAAACATTGGGCACACTGTTTTGCAACTGTGCGACACAACTGCGTTCCAGTTGCTTAAAGGGATTCTAGTTTCTTGCGTATCCAGCTGTGTTCCTGACTTCCTTTTCTATATTTCCTTTTATTACAAGAGATTCCGATCTCATGTTCACTCAGGTTAAAAATGTAATAAATTCTGTAACTCCAAATTCTCTTAACCTCTAGTCAACTTGTATCTTCTAATTTCCAAGTAGTGTTTCTACTTGGTAATCCTTTCCGAAAGCTCGAACATATGATCTTTATCTCGCTAGTAAAAGCGAATATTTTGAGGAATCATGTCAAATTTAATAGTTGATTAGCTCTCCCTTGAAGCCAACTTGCTGCTCCATTTCTATTGCATCCCCATTCAATTGTCAAAAGAGGCATAGAACAACTGTTTCAAACTTAATGACTAAGGTCCTCTCAATCTTCTATCCAGAGCTGCAATTACAGATTTGGGCGAAAATCAGTGGACGTGCACAAAAATTAAAAACAAGAAAATGGTGAAGATCTAATAGCATAACTGTTTATTCATTTCACAACTGCCTATTGAGCCATTGTTCACCAAGCAGCCGAAATGATTACTTAGTATTCAGCCCTAAAAACTGAATTATCAAAATTGAAGTTCAATGCAATTCTCCCACCTCAATTTGTAATTTAAAAACAGAAATTAGGTCTTCTAATGTTTAAACAGCTTCTTGTTCGCTAATTGGCTGTTATTTAATAACAAAAGTATGCACCATTTGTGGCTATAGGAAGGTAATTAAAAAAAGAAAAAAATCATTATATTAGTGGTTATACCCTCCACCTAACCAACATGTCAATAATTCCCAAAAGAGATAATAAAATGGAGAAGTTACAACGTGCTAAATAGCAGGTTAATTTAATATCCTATAGGGATTAATTAACAATAAACCATATTCCTAACTAATAATCCCTACCATTTACAATTAATCCTGTTCACACAACTCACCCCATAAACTGTTCTAGTTCCTGTTGATAATTGGCGATTGGGTTTTTTGTATGGATATTATGGGTTTTAAAAGTTATGTGCTAAATATACTGTTTTGATATTTAATCATAGGCTAATAATGAAAATGATTACTGGTGTTTATAGTTATTGCAATAATAATATTATTATTTTAGTTTTACTTAGCGTAATGCGCCCTAATCCGAAAATACCCCTTTTGTAAGTGTTTTATAGACCCGCACCAACCAAAAAAGTCGCGTAGCAGTTCCGCGGACGATTTTATCTACTAAGGCACTTAGTAAACAGTGTTACAAATGATCGATATTGCTTAATATGTTTTTAATAAATTTGAAAATTAAGAGAGATATTCAATAAGTAAAGAGATAATGAACTGTAAATCAAAGAATATCGACTAGATTATACGATATTTTGAACAACATAAGTTAGGGGAGGGATTAGCTAAGTGGTTAGCTCTTTGGACTCCCACGCGGAGGTCCCGGGTTCGAGTCCAGTGCTCCTTAGATTTTTTCTTCCTAGGAGCCTCTACAGCTCACTGTCCGGTGCTGGACAGAGTTGTCTGCAACGAGAGAACATTGTTCGGAGGGCGGCAGTGCACTGAGAAGGCTCCGGGCGCTAATGATGATAGATGTTGACGCGCCTTAAATTATAAAAAAAAAAAGTAACATAAGTTGGCATCCGAGTTATTAGTTTAAAACAGCTGACGAGCACTGTTGTGGACTACGAAAGATTAGCGTTTAATGCTACGATGATTTCTTGTTTCTGAGGTGGTGAAACCATCTGAAATTTATTCCTGAATGCTTATGTAATACGGTATTAGTGTATGAGTTATGCGTATTTCTACAAGTGGGTTGATCAATCCACAGCCTCTTTACAAGTTAGAAAAATGCCAGAAGGAAGGTGACCAGAAAAATAGAGAAAGTAGTTCACCTCCTCACCGACCAACAGAACGAAAGGCCTATCAGAGACTCCCAATGAAGGTAGCAGCGGAGATTAAAGAGCTGATGGCTGGAAATGGGCCGAGGCATGAAGATTAACTGGCTAGAGAAGTCTGAAGGGAGAGTGAGGCATGGAGATTGGCTGGATTGGAAAGTTTGGAGTCATGGAGTAACCCGTCGGCATCCCAACCTACAGAAACGTTGACCAAAATAAATGTAAGGACTGATGAATTAAAAAAAATGGCCGAACAAGTTTGTTTTTTTCGAAGAAATATTAGTAATGTTCCAATGATTCAGAGAGGACTGTTGTTGCCTCGGTTACGAAGGCTCTGTCCTGGACACACATCCACATTTCTTCAATTTAACAAGAATAAATTAAATTAAAGTTTTACAAAAGGCGAGTATGCTTGTATTTCTTTTCTCGTTCTTTGTAATTAAAAAAGAAATAATACAAACATTTGAGCATAAGTAAATTCTTTACTTACATTATGTCGCCATTCAACTTTATAAACATTCGGTTCTGCTTTTACATTACAATCAAAATATACATCACTGCCTTCTCTAATTGAATTTGGATTCAATGAAGTGCCTAAATGGATGCTGGTCTCTGGAACATCTGAAACATCAAATACAATGATGGTAATTATAATTATGAATTAACAAAATAAAATAGAAAAAAATATGGTTTGAAACACTCTCACAACTTGTTAATATTATTCAAGGGAGGGGAGTGCAAAACCCTACGCTATCCAAAGCCTCCATGGGCCCATATAGCAGCCCCAAAAGAATAACAACTACCGGGTCTGGAACAAAGTCCGGGCCCCGCCACATTCTCATACAATTATATATAAAATGGCAATTATTTTCTTCAAAATTAAAATTCCATGTGTCCCATCATAAATGTGTTAGGGGTAGTGAGGCAACAAATAGAACCAAAGCAGATAGAGAAATGATTAAACTGTAGTCCAGAAGAGCGCGTTAATAACACTGAAACAACCTCGCATAAAACATTTGAAATTCAACGTCACGATTTCCGCACAACTATCTAAAAATATTTGTTTTTTTGAAAATGTTTCTGTTGGAAGTACTTTTTGAATTGGGGTAGTAAGGATCTCCTCCCCTTCTCAAATTAGGATTGTAAGGAACCACCCCTAAAATTGGGATAGTAAGGGAACACCAAGATACAAGACATCCGTACTCTTTGACACAATAGCCAGAAATTGACTTTCTATCATAACTTTGCCTTTTGTTATGCCCAATCGGCATAACATTAAATACACGTAACACAAATATTTACTCGCGTGTAACAAAAATCTATGCGTTCTTCTTCACTCAATCCCAAACAGAACTTTACTAAACACCAGTAGAAAGATCTATGCGATTTGTGAACGATTTAAGAAATGACCTAGTTGAATCCAGAAATTCGGGTGATTTTGCGTCACTACTTTGAAAAAGGTTACTTGCTGTCACAACCGCCGTTTCCGAAATTAATGAAGCATTTCTGGCAACATCCTTGTACCAGAACCAGAAAACTTTCAGGTCAATTAGGGGTGTCCCACGCAACCTGTGAGCGGCAGAAGCTGCCGAAATATTCATATCAATTTACATCCCAACAACACGCACGCCGAGTTGAAATCTGTTAAACCCTTCTTCAAAACCCGAGTGATTTTCGTTTCATCAAATGAATTATTACTTGCAATGAAAAAGCGATTTATTTCCAACAACGAACAAACAAAATCAATGGCTTAGATCAGACCAACCAACTGTACAGTCCCTCGAAGAGAAAGATTTGAGAAAAAAGTAATGCTGAGCAAATGGTGGATCTGCGAGGGTGTAATTTATTTTGAGTTAGTATCTGACTGTCGTGGATTTATATAAGAATTTTACTCCACTCAACTATGTTAACCGCTCTGTTATACTGTGGACACTTTGAAACTGTTTTTAACCTTCCTTGTACTGTGAGAAACAACTACCAAGTCCAGGTGTACGAGAGATTTTCCGTTAAAGAAATGTTTGTGCTAATTAATATATAGAAATACAGAATGAAATTTGTTGTATAAAAGCTCAAGAGAAAAGAGGGGGTGACCAGGGCGTATTGTGTCATCCGTAAATATATTTTATAAGGAATTATATTCAACAGATTCTTTTCTCAGAAATAAGGTTGTTGAGGAGAGGTTTACAGGTGTAGCTCGGATTGACAACAGAGTAAGTTGAAATGTGAAGCTCTTGATGGTATCAGGGTTTGTGTGTGTTCTGCAGGAGAACCGAAAGGAGGAGCTGGTAAAGATGGTATATAGACGAAGGGGAAGGAAAATGTTACCGACAACACCAGCTATATACGACAGATAGTGAGAAGAGTCAAGAGAAAGAGAGCAGGAAAGCTCTGTAGTAAGGAAAGTGGAAAGAGAGTTGAGTAGGGTCGGCTGAATGCATAGAAAAAAAGATTGGGGGAAAAACCACGGGCAGATAGAGGAAGGGAAGGAGAGAGAGAGAGAGAGAGAGACGAATTCCTAATCTCCTGGGAACATGTCTGCTTTTTGCAATGTCTGTATGACTGTGTGTTTGTTGAGTATGTTTGTGTGACTGGTCAGGCAGCAACAACCCAGCTCTGACACAAGAAGAAAATCTTGTAGACTTGGCTTTAGCACTAAGTCCCTTCTTTAGCGCTACCCAGTAGCCCATTTTTAGAGAGAATTGCTTTTACATTCTGCAAGGACGACTTCTCCAGTAGACACTCATTCAGCCAGTACACACGTTCACATGTATTATTAACCAGTGTTCATACCCATGCACGATGTTCAGTTGGATGAACATTCTCTCGCTCTTCTGCAATAACAATAACCTGATTACTAAGAAAACCCAGCAGCTACTTCTCACATCATTTCTCAAATAGTGGACATTTATTTTCTTGGACAATTTTTTTTTGTTTGTTTAATTAATTTATTTTTGGAACAATAAATATAATGGCAATAATACTATTACTAATACAAATAAAATATTAGTCGTTTTTTCTGAGTGTGTCTTTGAAGAAATTATAAATATAGAAGTTGAGTAAATTGCATGAAGAATATGGTAAATAGTGGCGGGTATTTAATCGTTGCAAAACGGTGTGACATGGTCTTCAAGGATGACAACTGATTAGTCAGTTGGTTGAAATCCCCATCCCAGCAACGAGTATGAACATTTAGGAATCTGGTTGAATAACCTTGGAACATCTGATAAGGTTTATAATAAGGATGATCAACCATGGACAGATAAATAATGATCCAAATCTTGAACTCAGTTTTGTGGAATAAAGAGAATTGCAAGGAATCAAAATATTTAATTTATAAAAAACCTCTGTAGGGAGTGTTCCTCTTTATTCAGTGGACGCCTAAAAGACAGTTAGTTAAAAGGCTTGTAGGTCTAGAGATGGATTATTGGAAGGCGAGGCTTGCAGAATCTCAAGGCTCTAGACAATTCCAAACTCCATCAGACAACAAGATAATCATCAGTATAACTGTGAAGAAATTAATTTAGGTTAGCCATGTGTTGGAAGAAAGCGAAGATATTATTTACTTCATTCCGTAAGGAAGAAAGAGAGAGGCGATCCAAGAAAGCGATGGTATGAAGGTGTGGGAGAAGCGATGATGACCAGAGGCATTCGAGTGGGAGACTGAATTGACAGCGGAGGAAAACTCTTTGAGGGGAGGGGGGTGATAGCCATGTTGTAACGGTCATTAGAGAGAAATAAAACAAATCCGGTGTGAAACACTCACATCACTTTCTCTTACTGCAATGTACATAATTGTAACTGGCAAATGTAGTTGTCTTCATTGTTATGTGAGTGAGAGAATCTGCTGACACAATGACTTTATGGGGAACCTCACTACTTCCTCCAAAAACCCCTTAAATGAACTTTCTCGGAAAAAGTTTTAAATAAAAGTAATAGTTCTCCCAATGAATAGTTAGTGTAACAGCAAGAGAGCAAACAGCAAAGAGAGCAAGAGAATCTCAACAGCAAAGAGTAAACAGCAAAGAGAGCAAAAGAATATCAACCGCTCTCTCGGACTGGAGTGGGAGAAGCTGTATAAATGTAGCGACGGACAGTCCATAAAGCACAGTTAAACAGGAGTTGAGAATTCAGTTGAATTAATCCAATCTCTAGGTGTCATTACTTTGACCACTCTACCTTAAACATTTCTTTATTGTGAAGTCCAGGCAGTCTGTCTCTACTTATTAATATATTAGTTAACCAGTGTTAAACCAAGTCTTCTTCTTCTTCTTTCACCAACCACACAAATTCTCTCCACCCTACACTTCCAGTATATTAGTATACCAAATTTAATGAAATCCTACCGTGTTTGTTTATGGGAAAAAAGGCGCGGAAAACTAAGAAAACGACCATCAAGTAAAGACGCACTTCCGGTTAACCAATTTTTTTCAAACTCGGAATTTTGGTAACATATTTAATTACAATTAATATTATTTAGGTAACAGAATCGTACAATTATCTAAAATAACAGCACTTTAGCATAACCTCACCCTCACACCCCCCCCCACACCCTTAAATGAATTTTACCAGAAAACGTTTCAATTAAAACATTGTAACTCTTTAAATGTGTATTTTATATATTAATTTAAAAACAAATCGTTTAAGCCGTTTTAGAGAAAATCGGAAATAAGTGAAAACTCTATTTAGTAAATGGTATTTCCAGCTGAGGAATTTTGACACATAACTACTTGTGTCGGATCACGTTGTGATGCCCAAACGAAATGTCTAGTACGTAAATTCCTGCGATTTTTCATTTTTGAGCTCCGCTGTCCATACGCACATAAGGATACACGCACCAGCTTATACATACATATAGACAGCTTAGTTTTGGAACCTGTGGGCGGAGTTAAATGACTATCACACTATTAGAAAGCTTTGGTAATGGGCGGTGCTTAGCAGTCGTTTGGGTAGTACAACTAAGTTGGTCAAAATCGGTCGACTGGATTGGTGTAACAGTTTAGATTTTTGGAATTTTCTTGAAAATGACTACAACACTTTCCTTTAATCTTGGAATGGTAACTGCACAGATATGACCCGATCTTTTTTTATTTGAAACATTTTTCTGAAAGAAAAAAAAATTGTGTTTTTAGGTGATTCTGAGGAGTTGACACGTTAAAATTCCATTGTGGCTGTTCAATATTATTGGCGTTCTCTATAATCTAATCATTCTCTACCTACCTCTGTTGGTAGGCTGGCACTTGGGCCTCCCACGGACCTGTATATTTATGTTAGGACATATGAGCAACATTTGAAATTTAAAGAAAAATTTCCCTATTTATGTATAACTAATTAAGGTAAGTAAGAGAAAGTTGTGTAAGTGTTTCACAACAGATTTTTTCAAACCTATCTTGATTATATATATATATTGCGGTGCCCGCCCCGTCTAAAATACCTGAAAAATCTCAACAGAATAAAGTTGGATAAAGAAAATAATTCTATTAAATAAGAAAATGTAAAAAGCAAATAGTCCAAAGTTAGCGATGCCAATTAGTGAGATAAATTTGTGAAAACCTGAAAAGGCAGAGCAGCTTTGAAGTAGGCAATAAATTGGACTGAGTAAATAATTCATTAAAAAAATAACCATAATAAAGAAATCTGGTTTGTATGTATTTTTAATTAATATAATACAAAAAATATCTCCAGCCATACTTTCTCACACACACACACAACTTTCTCTTACTCCTCCTGTAAGTAGAATTATATTTAAACAAATTTACAATAAACTTCAAATTTTTGTTCGTTTGTGCAAACGTAAATATAGTGATGGCAGGGGGAGTGGAGGGCAAGCACCACCCTATCAAATCCAAACAGATAGCGCGCACATTGAACCCCAATCCCATATAGTTGGAATTTAACCCCACAAATTCCACGCAATTATAAAAAAAATCATGACGTCGCAGTAACTCCACTAAAATCCTGAATGAAAAAAATTTAGTGAGAAATACTCACACAACTTTCTCTTACTGCAGTTTACACAGATTTAACTGACAAACTTCCTTCAAACATATAATTTTTACGAAATGTTTTAATAGTCTTCAATTTTAATATCGATTGGAGAATCGAAATTTAATAAAATAACTTGTTTGAGGAAAGTATAACTTCCGCCTTCTCATACCAAACTTCTTTAAATGAATTTAAAGTTACACGGAAAAAAGTTACAAACAAAAATGTTAGTTCCCGGTATTCATAGTTAGTGTATCAAAGAAATCCGTCAGTGTTTTTGTGGAGAAAAACGCAGAAAACTGTTTAGTAAAAACCCACTTCCGGTCAACGGATTTTCTTCAAACTCCGTATTTTGGCAAGTATTTAATTCTAATTAGATTATTTAGATGATAGAATTGTGTAATAAAAGGAAACAGCACTTTCTAAGAAAACACAACCCCACCCCTCAACCGCTAAAAGCGGTCTTAAAAGAATTTTCCCACAGAAATGTTGCAAATAAAAATTGTAGTTCTTGGTGTGTGTGTGTAATTTACTGTCGGACCTCACGGTGATGCCTAAACAGGAATATCAAGTTTGAACTTTCTGTGATTTTTCGTTTGTGAGCCCCATGGGAACTCAGTTTTCGTGCGCGTAAAGAAAAAAAAATCTTCTACCAAAAATCCGATTTATTTGAAAAATAGTTTCAAGTTTTTCGCGATTTTCATGAAAATTGGCTAATGATTTTCTTTAAACTTGGAATGTAAACGGTTCATACACATATGTAAAAATCATTTTTATATTGATAGTGTTAGATCTGTGCAGTTGAATATTCCAAGTTGAAAAGAAAATCCTAGCGAATCATCCGAGAAAATCTCTAAAAAAAAAACTTACTTCAGTTTATCGCGTACTTCCGGTAGACAGATTTTAAGCGATGATGTGATGATTCCATTTAAAGATGTTTGTATGAAGTTTAGATAGAAATCAGTGTGGTTTGTGATAAAAAAAACATACAGTTGAAGTGATCTCTCTACACGAATTGATTGTAAACTTTACTCTGACGATGGATGAAAATCCGAAACCGGTCAGAATCGACAAAATGAAGCATGCTAAGAAGAAAAGTATAAATGTTATCCAGCATTGCGGACCAATCTCATATTCAAATTTGAAAAGAAGATTTAGAAAGAAATTTAGAAAGAAAGTTTAAACTACCTGCGATTTCTTTTTTAGATAATTCATTCACAAACACACAGACAGACACATAAAGATTATTTCCTAAAATTTTTCGTTTTCGCCTCAGCGCACCTACATTTCCAGGTAGCGCAAAATTTCGACAAATTTCTCGCAATAATTTTCTCTTTAAATATACATTAATTGATCGGTTACTTATGTCATGTTAATTAAATGTATATAGATTTTAAGTAACAATACAATCAATTAAATTTATTTTGATAATTACTTGGATGGATGAACTCTATTGGACAATTTAAGCATGAAATGTTAATTTTGAATTAGTTAGGTTATAGTAATAATATTGTGAATAATTTGAGGATAATTATTGTTACGTCATGAACAGTGGTGTAGTTTAGTTGTGATGCAATAGTTTGGTAGTAGTTGCAGTAGTGTATTTGAGAACTGTTCTAATTATCCTGACAGTTTATTTACATCAAAATAATGTAAGTTGTCGGCCAGACTGAAATCAACGCTGACCCAGTCTAATGCAGAACGCAGAATGATGTTACTATCTACTAATTCAAATGTCACTCAAGACAAACAAGAAATGCTTTTCTATGAGTGAGATAAAAGTTTAGAAGTTTCTTAAAAATTGAAAAGAAATAAGCAGCTTCTTCAGACAATCTGGGCTTATAAATTGTGGTTATTTAATTATTATTATTATTATTATAATTATTAAAAAAAAAAAAAAAATTCCCAGCTGATCGCTAGGTTAGTGAAACTACAAGTTTTTTGTTCTATGAAATAAATAGCTGCTCTGACTTTTCTGAGAAGTTTTAAAGGTGAAAAACAAGGCAATTGACAAACGAGCAATCCTTGAAAAAGGGAGAAGAAAGAAAACATCTAATTCACTCATTAACATGAGCACAAGGAAGGAAGAAGAATTAACTCATTGGGCACAACAAGTATTAGATGAAGACCAAGGAAATATTATCGATGAGGGTGAGTACAGTCCTCCTATCTCTTCCAAAAAACCCCGAACTTCACAATCACCCAAAATTTTAGACTTAAATTCCAATTCTAATTTTCCACGGCTAACTGTATATGACAAAGATGAAATGCAGATTGACCAAACTACAACACACTCTCGCAACCAAAAAACATATGTTCACAATAAACCGCAAATACCAACGCACAATAAATATGCACCGTTATCCGAAATTGAACCTGAAGAACTACAGATTAACTCAAACAAACAGATGAAAATCACACCAATTTTTATAATGAACACAGAAAATTATCAAACTACTATTGAAGAACACTAAACTGCAACAAGCAGAGCTGAAACAACTCTACCCACTCATAACAGAAACACACCACTCAAACACTCCTGCACCACACTACTCTATAAAACTCTCCTTAGACCTCTCCTGACATACGCCTGTCCAGTTTGGATAACAGCTAGCAACAAACTGACAAAACGATTGCAGACTTTCCAAAACAAGGTACTGCGAATTGCACTAAACACTCCCTGGTTTGCCAGAAACACACAAACACACAGAGAACTTGACATGCCAGATATATACACAAATGGCTAAACATACAGACAATTTCTTCCTATCGCTTCACACACTCTAC
This sequence comes from Triatoma infestans, assembly GCA_011037195.1. NCBI lineage: Eukaryota > Metazoa > Arthropoda > Insecta > Hemiptera > Reduviidae > Triatoma > Triatoma infestans. The sequence continues at coordinate 16,326 of JAAEAF010014462.1, read as the reverse complement.
CCTCAGCTTCACATTACCACATAGGCGAGCCTACTTCATCCAGAAGATTAAAACCCAGACTCTACCAAGATCTCTGAGAAGACTCATCTTTGTTTTATTGTTTCTGTTCTTTTTCTTTCAATCAGCTCTATGTGTAAAGCTCTAAGTGAGCTGGCCCATACTGATTTGTAAATAAAAAAAAATTATTAATTGAAATTTTATTGTTTTTTTCCTTTATTTGCATTTTTTTTTTTTTTAAATATGGTTTTGCTCTTAGGTAAAACCGTAATTTTTTTCAAAAGTTCCATTTTCCACTTCAAATTAGAAAAAATATAATAAAATAAGGGAAGGGATTAGCTCATTGGTTAGCGCACTGGACTCCCACGCGGATTTCGGAAAACGTTCCAATTAAGCATAAATATAAGTACATACACAAAATAAAATACATATACACAATTATATAGCGTTGTCAACGTTGTATGCCAATTTGTATCCAGGAAACAAGTACCACACTAGACTCATAGGGATGGAGCCAAATGGTTTGAGGGAGTATTTTTACTCACATAGGGTGAAACTTCCCTATGTTTCTAGAGACGGATATTCTGTCGCAGAACCTCATTCAAGTCCAACCAGCGCGTCCTCGTCGCGGCTCTAGAAACATCTGCGCTCCACCATTGTGGAAGCGTTGTGGCTAAGCTGGTGGGAAAACGCAGAGGGTAGCCTTCGGGCTATTTGGGAACTTAGCACTCCCACGTACCTCAGCTACAATTACAGACTAACAAGTGCAGCGATAATGAGGGTTTGGTGAAAATTTTCTGCCCTCTATTTGGGTCGCCATAATTTATGTGCGGCCTGAATCTCTTGCAGCGAATTCTTTGGCTGCGTAGCCTCTGTGGGGGTTCATGCTGCATCACTTACACCTAAATGCCTTAACATCGTACACCTACACAATTACATTCCTCCTACATGTTTGCCGTGTGTGGATACCTGGGTCGTGGGGAAGGGAAGTCCTGGTGGTTGAGGACGCAGGTTCTCACTGGAGGCAAGTTCCCTCGGCGTGCCTTGCAGTCCAACACACCACTTTGGTTCCTGACTCTACTAAACAGGCGGCCAGAGCCTAAACCAGTTCTGGTCAATCGACTAGCGCAAAGAACGCATGGGAGAGCTCCCGGTTATTGTGGGCCTTGGCTCATAATCCCTGAGCGCTGTATCTCTAGGGTAGCTCTGGCGCTTCTTCAAAGCGTCCCAAATTGTGAGGCTCCGTGGAGGGTGGAGAGCTATGGAGATGAATTTTTAATTTTTAATTTATTATATGTTTTTAACTTTAAATTCGTCAGCCGGGGGACCCTTAGAGGAGGGGCCACCGGTGGTGGGGGTAATTCCTCTGTACATCCAGAGTAGGGTGACCAGGGCCTGGATGCACTAATGGGTGGGAATCTGGAAAAATATCCAGAGGCAGGGAAGGCTTGCTTCTGGAGGGGAACGTGTCAGGAGGAGCCGCGGAGGACTTGTCCCCCTGCGGCGGTTCTGAAACGTGGTCAAACGAAAAAGGAGAGTAAGGCACTATTTTTATTTTTATTTATTTATTTTTATTTATTTATTTTATTATTATTTATTTATTTATTTTTGTTCCTGCCTGCTATCAAGTATGTCAGAAGTTCCATTTCTTACATTCGTTGACTTATCACTATGATTGACTGGGTAGAAATGGTTCAGGTTAAATTGCAGCATAGCAAAGATGCCACGGCTAATTTGTGCCGCTCTATTGCTGGGTTGCATACATATTTTGTTTTCCTTGCTTCTAGGAATATTAGTAAACTGATTAGAGATTGGAGGGTAAGTTCGGAAGCTTCAATTTCTGATCACAGGATTATTAGGTTTAGTCTGGGGATTGATCCAATTTCCATGGCTACCTATAAGAACCCCAGAAGAGCGGATTGGAATTCTTATTCTAGACTTCTAGGAGACAGAATAATTTTCGAGTCAAGTGCTCTTGGTGATATTACTGAATTGGAAAGAGAGGCTGGTATTCTACATGAACACATTAAGTCTTCATTCGAAGAGACCTGTCCTCCCAAGTTGGTTAGTGGTAGTAGGAACCCCTGGTGGTCATCTTCGTTAGAAGCTAAGAAGACAAGTTAGGGACTCTTACAGGAAGGCTGTCCTAACCGATTCTTCGGAATCATGGGATAGTTAAATAGTCTTAAAAAAGCATATAAATATGTTTTAAGGAAAGCTAAGAGAAACTCTTGGAGATCGTTTTGCGAGAGTCTAAATTCGAATCAAGAGACATCTAGGCTGATACGGATTCATGGTAAAGATAAGGATTGTCAGTTGGGTACTTTAAGATATCCTGACGGTTCCTTTACAGGAGGAGAAATGGAGACATTACAGCTCTTGCTTAATACCCATTTTCCGGATAACATAAACATAACCAGCACTGCTTCGCCTGCTATTGGTGGAAGGAAGCTTAGTGACCTGGCTACCGTGGACGAGGTAGTTACTATGGATAGAGTGGTTTGGGCAGTGCAAAGTTTCTCACCATTTAAGTCCCCTGGTCCTGATGGAGTTTATCCCTGTCAGCTACAAAATGGTGGAGATGTGCTGATGAAGGTGTTGATAAGGATTTTTCAAGGTTGTTTAATGTTTGGTTCAGAGAACTTGACTGGAAGGAAAAGGGAATTAGGGTAAATGGCATCAATTTAACAAAATTGCGTTTTGCCGATGACATAATAATTTTTGCCAAATCATCGGAAGAACTGGTGGGGATGTTAACAGATTTACATATTAGGAGTAAACATGCTGGATTAACCATAAACCCTGATAAGGCTACTCTTATGACAATCTCTCTATCCATAGTAACTACCTCGTCCACGGTAGCTAGGTCACTAAGTTCTAGCTTCCTTCCACCAACAGCAGGCGAAGCAGTGCTGTTTATGTTTATGTTATCCGGGAAATGGGTAATAAGCAAAGCTAGGATATTTATCTAGGAAAAACAAAGCTAAGCTGGGTCACCAAGGCTGTTTACTTAGGCCAGATCATATCATTTGAAAATAGTACTACAAAAGAGATCAATAGGCTTATCACTTTGTGCTGGAAAAAGTACTGGGGCATGAGATTTATCTTTAAAAACGATTGGCCACTTGAAATAAAAATCTCAGCATACCAGAAGTGCGTTGTACCTTGCCTGATCTACGGTCACAGACCTGGTCTCTTTCTAAGAAAAATATTCATCGTCTGCAAGTAACGCAACGAGCGATAGAAAGAAGTATTTAAAATTAACCCGCAAAGATAAAATTAGAAATAAAGACGTAAGAAAAAGGACGGGACTGGATGACATAATAAAACTAATAAAGAGAACAAAGTGGAGTGGGCAGGACATGTAGCAAGACTAACTGACGACAGATGGACAGCAAGAGTGACAGACTGGACACCGATAAATAACAAACGAAAAAGAGGACGACAATATTAAGATGGACTGACGAAATGAAGACAGAGGTTGGCACTAACTGGAGAAGAATAGCACAAGATAGAGAAGGCTGGAAGAAGCTGGGAGAAGCCTTTGCCCAGAAATGGGCCTAGTTTCCAAAGATTAAGAAAACTTGTAAAAACAAAAAAAAAAAAACATTCATTTAAATTTGTATTTACAAATATATATTATAGTTTATAGGAAATAAAATTTTTATTATTTTATTAAAAGTCAAATTTGATTTATTATTAGTTATTTTGTTGTTCAGTTTATGTACTTACATATAATTAATATTTTGTTTTATTTCATACATTTATATAGAAATTTAATTTAATTTAAGACTTCAATTACATATACTTATGTATATTTTGGAAGTAAAGGCTTATTATTATTATTATTATTATTAGTATTATTATTATTATTATTATTATTATTATTATTATATTATATTATTATTTATTATATTATATTATTATTATTATTATTTATTAGTATTATTATATTATTATTATTATATATTATTATTCTTTATTATTATTATTATTATTATTATTATAATGTTTGGTTATGTGCCAACATTTTGGAGGGAAGTTAGGGTGGTCTTCACTCCTAAACCAGGAAGAAGTGACTACTCTGACCCTAAGGCATTTAGACCTATAAGTCTTATGTCTTTCCTTCTAAAACTTTGGGAAGGTTGGTGGATAGGTATATTACTGATGCTCCTTTGAAGGATCATTCACTCCATCCAAACCAACATGCTTATACAGTAGGAAAATCGAAAGAGACTGCTTTGCATTGTCTGGATAGAATCTGCTCTAGAGACAAAGGAATATGCTTTAGGGTGCTTCTTTGATGTTGAAGGGGCATTTGACAGAGTATCGTTTGATGCTCTTGAAGATTCCCTAGGTCGAAAAGGTATACAACCAGTTTTAATTAACTGGATAGGTATTTATTTAAGGAGTAGAGTTATACAGGCTTCTATAGGTATGCGCACTGTGGTTTTGGAAGCGGGGAGAGGGTGTCCTCAAGGTGGTTGTCTCTCACCAAAGCTATGGTGTGCTGTCATGGATGAACTGTTAACCAGGATGAATTCATCGGGATTCTATGTACAGGCGTATGCCAATGATGGCGTTATTTTATTGATGGGACGATGTCTGACTACTATCTCAGACTTAATGCAAAGTGCCCTCAACATGGTATATGATTGGACTCAGGATAAGGGTCTTTCAATTAATCTCAGTAAGACCCAGGTGATTTTATTTGCTAATAGGAGGAAGATCGTAAGATTAAAACCTCCTAGGTTTATTAGGAACTTCTGTTTAGATTTGCAAATCGATGAAGTTTCTTGGGGTGGTTCTTGACAGTAAATTAAATTGGTCGGAACATGTTAAGGCACAGCATCAAAAGGCAATTATTTCCTTTTGGCAATGTCGAAGAATCGTAGGTAAAAATTTGGGGATTACTCCCAAGATGATGTTTTGGATGTATGGTATGGTTATTAAACCTAGGTTGTTGTATGCGGCTGCGGTATGGTGGCGTCGCATTTAAGATCCGCTAGACTGCTGCTTGAGGATATTCAACGCTTGGCTTGTCTGGCGGTGACCATTGCAATGCGGACCACGCCTACAGCTGCAATGGAGACTTTATTAGGAATTCCACCGCTCTTTGTAGACGTGAAAACTATGGCAATGAAAGCCTGTTATAGAATTAAACAGGCAAGTTTTTGGCAGGGTAAGCGATATGGTCACTCTGCCATTCATCGCAATTTGCTTTTGAAGGTTCCTGTTACAGGTTTTCCCTCGGATAGAATGTTGAAGACTTTTGTTTTCGAGCATTCTTAAAGCGTCAGGTTACCCTCTAGGAAGATTGGTCAAGATTGGGTACGTCTGGCATAATACCTGATAATTACTTCCGGTGTTACACGGACGGTTCCAGAATGGGTGGTAGGTCTGGAGCTGCGGTCTATTTTGAGACCGGAGTTCATTTGACAGTATCTTTTGGTGAATGGACCACGGTCTTCCAGACTGAGGTTTGTGCTATTCTTTGTTGTATTTTGGATGAGAGCGTACATAACACTGACTTAAAAGGTGTTTGTATCTGCTCGGACAGCCAGGCTGCGCTGAAGGCGCTGAGTTCATGTGTCTTCACTTCCAGGTTGGTGTTAGAATGTTCTAAAAGACTGGAAGAGCTTTCTTCTCTGAAGGATGTGCTTCTAGTCTGGGTGCCAGGTCACATGGGAATTTTTGGGAATGAGGGGGTGGATAGGTTTGCCAAATTAGGCGCCTCTCTTCCTTTCATTGGTCCCGAGCCTGCTGTTGGCGTGTCTTCTGGCACATGTCTGTCACGCTTTCAGACATGGACAGCTTCACAGCATTCATCCTTATGGATGAGCTCAGTTGGTTTTCGGCAGTCCTAAATGCTCATCGGGGGTCCGAACAAGGCCATTAGTGAGACGTTGCTGTGTTTTTCACGGAGCGCTCTAAGGCATCTGGTTGGATCTCTTACTGGACATTGTGGTTTAAGGAGACATCTCTACATAATGGGGCTCATGCCGGATCCATTTTGTAGAGTCTGTGAGAGGCAGAGGAGGAAACACCCATCCATCTTATGACTGATTGCTTGGGTTGTGAGGAAATTAGGTTCAGGACCTTTGCTCGGAATAGGATGTCTGTGGAAGAAGAGCTTAGTCTATTTCCGCTTAAGGTTACTGTCCGATTTATTCGGACTGCGGTGAATCTTAGATGGATTAGATCCGGGTCTGGATTTTTGTTATAGATCTTTCTGGATTTTTGTTGTTGTTTTTCTTGGGGTAGCTATATGGGCCCAGTGAGGCTTTGGATAGCGTAGGGTTTCCCTCCCCACAGACAAATAATAATAAATAAGACTCATAGGGGTCGCGGTGATCTCGACTTGGTAGGCAACACCCACAGAATCACCAGGAAACAGTGTCATAAGAGCTCATTTTAGCATCCGGCGAGGATATTTTAGTAGACTAGGAAAGGGATAATATCAGCTAATCAAAATGCTGTTTTTAATGCTGGTGCTGTCTCGATTTTTGATTGGCTATTCGCCATTTTTCACATTTTAGTGACTACCAATCAGAATGAAGTTACTGTAATAGTGAGGGACACCGGTATCATATGTAAATCTCCTAGGTGCTTACAATTTGGGCCCAATTTGCTCAGCGGTTTCATTTTTCAAATCAGCTCTGTATCTTTTATGAACGCTTAGACTTACGTTTAATCAAAAGTCAAGACCATTGGGTCCCAGTTTCAGTCATTTCAGTGGCTTTGATGAAATCCGGGACTAAGACCAATAGTTGCCAGCAAGGGGTATCTGTTGCATGCAGTTACTTGGGAAGTAGCGACCCCACGGGTTACCACAGCTCAGTACTCCATGCACTTCATCAGAACAGTACACAATACACTTAAACTACATACACTCTACACTTTATAGACAGCGACAAACACAGTACACAAACTAGGGTCTCCGTCCCTAGTTAATTGGCGGATAGCCAAGGGAGAAGGAAGGGATTAGCTCAGTGAAAGTCCCGGCTTCGAATCCAACAATCTAAATCTAAATCTAGACCAATATGTGCGCCTTTTGTGCATCACGGTTTCATCAAACTTCAGATCTGTAGAGTTGAAGATTGCTAAGACTTAGGTCAATCTGTGCCCTCTGAGCAACCCGGTTTCCATCTCACATCAGCTCTGTATCTTTTGATGGATTCGCAAACGTAGGCCATGACGCATACCAATTTCATCACACTTCAACCTGCTTTTTCTAAAATAATTTTGTACAGAAAAAATATTTCAAATACTGAATACTAATACAGAATTTCTATATGTGCATTTGAATTGCCAAGTTTAAATAAATTTAGATGGCCTTTATCTGTGAGCCTTGTGGGTATGTGGATGGTACCAAAAAGGAAATAAGAAGTTTGAGCTTCCTGTGATTTTTCATTTTTGGCGCCATTTTGTCCATTCACAAGCAATATCCGGACTGTATCTTGCATTGCTTCCTCTTGCAGCAAAAGACAAAATAAACAAAATACATACTGTAGGCGACTTTTCTTTGTGTAAGTAATGATTCTTATATTACACATCTCGCATCTTACAATGATACGCCCAAAAAAAGATCTCTATTTCAACGCTGAACATTTAAATTCATTAATCTAACTACATAATGTAGTTATTTGTTTTACTTATGCTCTGAAGCATCATCCTTCATTACAGTTAAATAACTTAAGTCTCATACTGTAGTCCAAAAGCGAAAATACTCTCTTGAACATTTCTCGGTTTGTAGAACATTTCTCGATGGTTGTGTGTGAGTGGGAGGGGGGTGGATGAGAGTTAGAGAGAGAAAGCACAAGTTGAGATCTGATGGGAGAAACTTATTAAATCAAGGTGATTAATTATCATATTAATTGTCGAGCCTAAAGCGCATGCGTAAAATACAGCCTGCTTCCTCTTCTACTCTATCCCCGCTCTATTATATACGTCATACTTCACCAATTCCCAAGTATAATCTGGTGATTAATTATACTTGGTAGTAGTGGCGGTAGCGGCGGAGAAGGGTGAGGAATCAGTACAGCAGAGCACTCTAGTGGGTAGCACCAGATTTCCGCTGTTCAGTTATTAATGGTTTTTCAGCTGGGTTAATGTGGAAATAGCAGACTGGACCATGTTGTACCGGCTTTTTTTTTCTCCTGTTTCATTTTTTTTTTTTTGCAGCTGAACTTGTTCAGATGACGGTAAAAGGCATTTGCGTACAATTTTACAAGAAAAAATAGATTATGGAAAATTCTTTTAAAAGGAAATTGGGGAGAGGGAAAGAAGTTTCCTTTTTTACAAAGATAGTTTTTTTTAAAGAGAGAAAGTTCTGTGACTGTGTGATAATTTCGAAACTGAATATACACATATCTTTGAAGTCTCTTGAATATGAAAAAACTGGTGTGAAACACTGCACGACTTTCTCATTCTGCTGTTAATTACAATTACATTCTGCTGTTAATTACAATTACATTTATAAAATGAATACATTTTCCAAAAAACTTCAAATTTTATTCCTGGGTCCTAATATTAAATGTTAAACTTAAAGGTGATGGTGTTTTGGGTGAGGGAAGGGGAGCAAGTACCAACAAGTAGTAAGTGAATGATTATCACATTGCAGCCTAAAAGAGAGCGCCAATAAGATTGATCCAACTCCATGTAAAGGCGCGTTCTCACGAGTCAAGTTTAGTTGACCGATTTTAGTTGATTAACAGAAGTTGAATGAAAAATCTAGTGAGAACTTTTTCTTTCAATAAAGTTGATCAACTTTTTAATGGATCAGCAAAAGTTTGACCGAGTCAAACTTTATCGTTCAAGTGTCACGCATCTTTCAGTTGAACCCGCCATCTTTCAAGTATTGACAAGTGTGAACCTCCGAATCGCCCAATTGGCCTCTCAGTTTGCTTTCAACTCATAGAGTGCTCCGTGTCGTTATTGAAACGGTTTGATCGATCTCAGTTGAAACGTATGAACCAAAACTGATTCAAGGCGCATTCAACTTTTGCTGATCAACTATAATCGGACAACTAAACTTGACTCGTGAGAACGCGCCTTAACAATTGAAATTAAACGGCTCCAATTCCGCAGGAACTGCACCTACAGAATTTTTTTTTTCGTAAAAAATGTGTCCAATAAAAGTGATAAGTTTATGTCCCTCCAATTAGCGTTCCAAATTTTCCACTTTATTTAATTTGCAAGTTAAGTCTCTAGTTTCAACGGTCCAATTCTATTTGTTACGCCCAACACTTCCTCTTTATTTTGTGACATTATTACAAAATATCCCTTGTTATTCTCAGGGAAGAATCTATAGAGTTAGATTGCTTTTGTGTTGTTAAAGATTGAACTAGGCGCAGATTGCGGATTATATTTTTTTTATTTGTTAACGAAACAGTCTACTTCTCTCCAAGCCAGATAAGTGTACAAATGTGACCACTTGAGATCTACAGAAATAAATAGGACATGTGTACACATTTTGCTTCGATGAATCGCTCTTTTTCCCTTGATTTGCGCTGTGTAAGAGTTGATCTTCTGATATATTTCTTCTTTTTTATTTTATTTTTGCCCTCTCAACCAATCATACCAATCGTTGTGTCCAGTCCCTACCTCCCACTCCCTCAAATTGATTTATATTCCTATCGGCCACCATTTATCTGACACTGGTATTTTTTTTTTGTTTGGCTTTTTCTATTTAGCTTGGTAACTCCTGTGCCCTAGATCGAAACAGTTTTGACAAATACGTTATTAATGTTGTTTTCCGCTTTTTTCTTTTATCCGCCCCCCACCCACCCAAGGCAACTAAACGAATTTTCTTTCATTTTTTATTAAAGATGTTTTTATAATAACTATTGTTATTTCAGGGATTTTCTTGTTAAATCTTCTGACATGGATTTGTCTGAGCTTTCCAAATAAACATCGTACCAATTAAACATTTATTTTTTTGTGTGTCAAAGTATACGTTTTACAATCTTCTTTAATTGTTTATAAATACGCTAAACGAATGTAAAACAGTGACATTTTCTACAATCATTTTCCTGACAGGTTGTTCTCACAAATTACATTTGGCTAACTTAGTAAAGAGAGAGAAACTGAATAAAGAGTAGAGTTTAGTGTAGCTGAGCACGTTGTGTTGTCGATGTACGGCTAGTTAGAACGCTTGTTTGTTTAGCTAATAAACTCTCTGGCCAGTAAAAGAGCTTCTTGACAGAAAGCTGAGTGATGACTCCTTGTTTCTAACAGGTTATTTTTTGAAAGTCTACTGCTTGTTTGAATATTTCTTAAACTCGGTGCTTATTTTTTGTAGACTGAGTGTAGATTCGTGTATGATAAACTATAAGGCTTTAAAACTGACAAACTACGAATTTGGCATGCTTCTATACATATTCGACGAGTTTCGTGGAAGCTTGGTGATTGACAGTTGTAGCCTATTCATCCGTGTGATGATAGGTGCGCTATGTAAGTCAACCATATAGTGCGATGAGCAACAGAGGTCAGCAAATAGGCCTTGGTTTTTTACCATACAAGGCTACTAGTTTATTGCACTGATATATGGGGATGGAGGGTGAAAATTGGACTGAGCCAGAGCAACCGTAATTCAGACAGTATAACACAGTGCACAGTGCAATATCATTCTGAGGTTATAATTTCCGGAAGGTTATCAATCGGATGTAAAAGGTGCATTTTACATGGGATATAACACAAACAAAAGGTGTAAATTTCCAAAATTATATTACAGTAACATTGCTCTACAATATTTCCAGCAATGCGGCAACAATAAATGTTGCTGCTCCTGGACGGGGCGAAATTAATTTCATGCAACATTTTGCAGCCTTTAGTTTAACCCACACTTCGAAGAGAAGAACGTGTTTCCGTGAGGATAGACTGTAGTAAATGGCTGGCTGACCAAGACGAAAAGTGCAATGAATTTGAATGCAACTATTTTGGCTTTCTCTTACTCCTGTAAGAGGAAGTATTGCGACTGTATCAAAATTTCTATATCGAGTTTTCACGGAGATGCACATGTTGATGTCTCCTAAGATAAAGTGGTGTGCTTGTGAACACCATATAGCTCAAAATACAAAAAAAAAAAGTCCAGAAAGTTCAAACTTAATATTCCGATAAATTATCATCATGGGATTAGATAAAATATGATCATGGATGAAATAGCATCAGTAAGTTATCTGTCAAAATTCCTCAACCGAATGTATCACTTTACTAAATGGATTTTTCAGTTTTTGCGATTTTCTCGTAAACTGCTCCGGGAAAATTCATTTAAATGGCTTTTGGGAGGGTGGGATGAGAGAGCTGCTTATTTTCTTATAAGATTCATCTAAATAATATTAATTAGAATTATATATCTGGTATTTTATCCGGCGTACCATGCTAATTATTTTGTTCCAGATTGGTTTCGGATTTTTATCCATCGTCAGAGTAAGTTTATCCATTTCATGCAGAGAGCCCACTTGAAACGCAATGTTTTCACTCGACCCTTGCGGTTTATATGTGCGGGAGTTTATTAAACACTATGTGTGTATGTGTGTGTGTGTTTTTGTTAACAAAATGGAATTATTATAAATTAAGATTAGATATTAAAAAATGTATATAATAAATAGCAGGTTAACAATAGTATAATAATAACCAAATTTTAACAGTGGTGCTAATTTATCAAGTCTTTTTTTTTTTTTGTCAAAAATGACGATAAATTAACGCCACTATTAAAATTTAGTTATACTTCAAAATATGCTATTTTCTAATGTCTAATCATAATTTATAAGTCCATTTTGTCATTAAAAAACCACAAGTGTCGAGTGAAATGAAAACATTGCGTTTGAAATGAACTTTCTGCACGGAATGTAACAGATTTACTCTAACTTTGGATGAAAATTCGAAACCGGTCAGGAACAAAATAAATATGCATGCTACGACAGATGAAATAAGAGATGTTATCTAGCATTGCGGACTGATCCACTTATTCAAGAATTATAAATGTTTTCTAAATTCCAAGTTTGAAAACAAAAATCGATTGACATTAAGTGCGCATTTACGGAACAGTTTTTTGGATTTTTTGCGGTAAAGGTTGCATCCATTTTTTTTTTAAAACTAGGAATGGTTACTGGACAGATATTAACCTAGCACTTTTATTCTGGAAAAATGGAGAATAAAGTAGAGTAAATTGTCTGAATTTTCGGCACCAGATTTTTTTTTTCTTAATCGCATTAAACTTAAGTGAAATAAAATTCGAAGCAATGGAAAACAATAAATGAAATCCATAATTAATTGCTACAAGACGAGACATTAAAAAAAATATAATATAATAAAACATATAAGAGGTTAAAATGAAACAAAAAAAAAACACTGGCCGATAAGAGGGTTGTCAGAGGTGGTGCTATTGTCGATGTTACTATATAGCACAGTGTACAAGAGACCTGACTCCACCCTTGTATTAGTTAGCTAGTACTAGCACAGGGTGCAGCACTGTAAATGGATCTACTAGCTCTAGCCTGTCCCCATTGGTGTAGAGGCCAGACATGTTCTATTTTTTTTGTAAGCGCTCCCTTCCCCCATCACTCCAGTAACGCTCCTACTCTCATTGTGACCTCCCACTGCCCTTTAACGACATCGCACTTTGCTTAGCAGCGCTATTACTACAACAACAACAACAGCAGAGCGAGTGAACTACTACCAGTGTGCCTTACTATGATTTATTACGGCTCTATGGATATGGTCAGACCAGGTTACAAGCACTAACCCTACCATTCACTCAACTTGCTCTCGCTAGATGGCACTACCAGCACTTCATACACAACTATTAATCAACCAATACATACAGGCACAAACATATATATATATATTCTGTTGCTGTCCCCCTGACCCCAATATAAGTTAAGTGCACGCCACTGTTCAGTTATTAGCAACAAAAAACCTTGAGAATAATATTATTTACTTTGTCAAAAAAATAAAAATGTGGAGTTCGAAACACTCACTCCACTTTCTCTCACTACTGCAGTTAACTACTACTACAAGACAAATATTCTTTAAAAGGGGAAATTGTCACTCAATTGTTCTAAAAATAAGTATAAAGGTGGTAGAATAGAGTAATGGTGGAGTTTTTAGCTTGCCCAGATGGCACACATAGAAATTATTAATGTTTACACTGTAAACCAAAAGATAGCGCCAAAATATTGCACAAATTCTACATTTTTATCGTTTGTGCACAGTTACAGTCCTCACGCGCGTTGGTCTACAGGCTAGCGCATTCACCTTTGGTGCGAGAATTCGGGGTTCGATTCCCATGAGGACAAAGACGGTTGTTGACACAGCATCGGGGAAAAAAGTAGGAAGAAACAGTTCGTAGTGCACCTAGGTAGCGAAGGTTAGAACTAAACAGCGAGGAATCCGCGGCATGCTTGCCACACACCACCCAATAAAAATCGCCGTCTGGCAAGCCTCGGTCCTTTGTCGGTTGTCACGCCATTGTTTTTTTTTAATGTAATGTAATGTCACAAATTGCACAGGAAACCTTTCACGGAAAAATGTTTCCATAATAAAAATGATAGTTTTATATCTGTGGAGTAGGCACTCGCAAGTTTAAAGCAAAATCATCGCAGTCGTTATCGAGAAAATTTCAAAAAACTCAAAGTCCGCATAGAGTATCAAAGAAGAATCGGAAGAAGGATTAAGTAATTGTTTGAAGTGAGAGACCAGATCAGATCGTTTATTGAAATATCATTGCTCCACGAAAATGTTTGAATTAATCATTTGTATTTTCAAAGCACAATAAAGTATTATCATTATATTTTGGTCGCACTTCCGATTATATGATTTTCTTCAAATTTGGAATTCCATCGATGCTTCTATTGGTCATTGAGTATTATGTGGGTGGAAAACCATTCGTTGTATTGAAATGGTACGTTGAGGAAGGCATATCGCTATTGTTTCCTCAGAAACACTCCCTCCCCAAAAAAATCCGAGAAAATAATTCAAATAAAAGTGGTAGATATTTATGAGACACAAGTAGTATATGAAATTGAAAAAAAAATCGTTGGAGCTGTTTTCGAGAAAAACTGTAAAAAACAAAACAAAAAACTAGTAAAGTCGCAAGTCCGGTATAATGGATTTTCCTCGAAATTTTCGCGTCAGATACAGGTGGAGGGATAGTAGCATTAAACACATACTGACCATTCGCTAAGTACAGTTTGTTCATACTCAGGAGACCCTCCAACACATGTATTTCCGGTGAAAACTCAATTTCGAAAATTTAACACGATCACAAATACTTCCTCTTTACTATGGAAATCCATAAAATAAGGAGATTTGACTTTTTTCCCTACATAAACTTTGACCTATTTATATAGTCGAATATATATACTACACATTGACGGCACATCTTTCTAAGTTATTAATTCACTATAATATTTAAATCGCCGACAAAAATATTTACTATATAAAACTATTATAATAAGCCTCTCCTCGTCTTGACAACTATCTCGCGTCCCTCCCTACTAATCGGTCATTACAGCGGTCATTATAATGTCTTTAAGAAAGCTAGTTTTATTTGTGCATGTTTAGATTGTAAATAAAAACTACTATTATATTATTTCAAAAATGATTAATCTATTTCATTAGATTCCATAGTTAATTTTTATTGATTATACATGTAGTGACATGCTGCGAATAAATTTGATCATTACAACACGGACAAGATAAATTAGCCTTATACTGACACAGGAAACAAAGTGTAAATAACAAACTGTTTTATAAGACATCAACTTATTCCTTAGTTTAGAGTTAATTTTATATTTTTTAAACTTTTATATTAATCATTTCATCAAAAATTTAACTGCAACTGATGGTTAGTATATTATTTTTAGAAAAAAATTAAAAAAAAAACAGTGAATATTTCAGATTAAAATGAGTAAAACTTTTAAACTTTTATCTGCGAGTTAATTAAAAAAAATATTATGTGGGAGACAATATGTAATAATAATATAATAATAAAATGAGTCTGACAAACTTGTAGTAGTCATAAGTAAAGAGAGTACATTATTAAAAAACTCCTTCATTATCATGGGTTATATGGGTATGTGTTAGTATTTGTGTATGTGCTTGTGCTTGGTAGTGTATGTAGGTAGAGTGATGCTTATTATATGCGCTTGAAGGAACAAAACGAGACGCAGATTAACTCTCTTACTACTATGCAGTAAAGTGGGGGGTGTAACTCGAAGCGCAGCTCTTGTTTGTACATGTGTTTGTGTGTGTGTGTGTGTGTGTGTATAGGGGGGGGGGAGGGGGGGGGGATTTCTGAAAGGAGAAGAGTTTCGTAGCTGCTTGGCCGACTGTAAAGGTGATGTACTAACACGTACGCACAGATACATTATACATACCAAGCACTCACATAAATACCCAACCACTTATATACACACACACTCACATGCAGAGTAAAGATGCAAGTACAGTATGTTTGTGCAAATTATAATAAGCAACAAGGAAACCGGTTGTGAAAAGAGGAATGAAGTGGAGGAGAACTGGTGGTGATGATAAGGGAGGTGGGGGAAGCCCAGCAAACAAAATGGCAGACAGTCTCTCAATTGTTCGAACCACTTGTTTGTGCTGCTCCACCTGCTAATGCACGTACACACACACATATATATATATACACAAATGTATACTGAGTTAACTCATAATGCAAGCACTCGCTATGTCTTAACATACACACACAAGACACACATACACAAGTGCACATAAAACATCTCATACTGTTATTTCAAGGCTTATAATTTTGTCTTAGTCTCTCTCTCACATTCAGAGCACAATTAAGAAAAGCTGAGGCTGTTTTTCCTCCGTAAACCATGTCTCCAGCTTTTCCCACTCGAGCTTTACGGTTTTTCTTGACTTTAAAGCTTCCAATCATATAAAAAAAAAGAAACCAACATGTCTATTGTTAGTGGTTAAGAATGAAATTCCCTGTTTATTTTGTTTTTTTTTTTACAAAACATAACACGAAGGCTTTATTACAGCCAAGACTCATCGCAACCGCTATGCGGGAAGGAGGATTATCTGCTCAGACTGTTTTACTAAAAAATGCTTCAGTGGGAGTGCCTTTTTGTAACGAAATATAGAAGACATACAAAACAGAATAAGATGCATGATCCACCTCAGGAGGATTATCTGTAGAATTAAAAATATTGACTTCTTCTCAGTTACCTATATCTATGTCTCAGTAATTGTAGAGATCGGATGAATAATGTCACCTACAGAAAATCTTCTAGAGTTCCTCGCAAAAGGTTATAGCAGACCTGTTTAACCAAGGTCGACAGGCTTTAAACAGAT